>VZTO01024730.1:0-41368 GCA_013400615.1 Syrrhaptes paradoxus
ACCCGGATGCACCACTCGATCTGGGACTGGTCCCGTTCCGGAACCACACCAACGAAGGCAACACTGCACCACCCAGCCGCTGGCCCTGCACGCGCTGTGCCGGCTTCAGTGTCACCAAACACCAAATCCCGACTGTGAGAGGGGGGCTGGACCTGGTGCTGGCCCGCGAGAGGGCTGCGGCCCCTCAGCTTTGACCTCGCTTCACTTCAGAAGCTTTTCCTCCGCTGTTAAAAGGCGAAGAGTTGGGGGTTTTTGCCCAAAACGTGGCTTGACCTCCTTAGAGCAGAGGTGGCACAGGGGAAGGAGCCGGGCTGGAGTATTTTCAAAATATCAAAGGGAAACCAAGAATGTAAGAGACCCCAGAGGAGAAGCGCTCACCTCATCAGCCAGCAACTGCTTCCCGGATAACCAGCCTCGTAGGAACCGACAGCAAACTTTAATAGTTCTGACGATAAAAGAATAGAACCGTTGAACGCACTTTCTCTGCACTATAATGAATATATACAGACAGCAATACGGTGACACTCGCTCCGGTACGTACACACAGTGATACTTGGCGCATCGGTCACGAACAGAAAGGTTTGATCATGGCCAGACCGCAGCAGAAGTGCCCTGACAGTTCCTGATAAAGCAAGTGAATACATTTTTAATGATGGCTAGGTAATTAAATAGTTAATTGAAGAAAAAACTTGGTTACATGTTCTAACTCGTTCAAGTATCTGAAATGAAGTTGGCTTTGGAATAATGCTAAGCTCCGGAAGGTTTTTTTAGCTGCAATATCGTGTAAATTATGATTTCTTCAGTGACTTCGGAACTAATTAAGAAGGAGAAAATAAGGCTTCATAAATTAGCTGGGCAGAACGCTGGCGATTACAAATTAAAAGCACTTTGTCTTTGCAGCAGTACCCATATGTACATATTAACAAAAACGAAAAACATGCCGACACCTTGCTGTCAAAACACCGCGTTGTCGAACGAACACACCCAACCACCTTACACGGGACTTGTTCTCTGCTCTCCCCGCTCGGCGGCAGGAGCTTGTGATGGGGACGGGGATGAGAGAGTTGAACCGAGGAGGAGGAGATGTCTGCGCCCCGTTCATGCATCGCCGGGCGCGCGCCGGGCTTACACCTTCTTCCTCTCCGAGGCCTCGGCCGGCTCCGCTTTCTGCGCGGGGAAGGCGTGGTGGTACAAATGTCTGTGCGTCGCTGCCGCGCTGTACAGTTTGTACAAAGCCTGGGGGGGAAAGAAAAAGATGGTTACATCCTCTGCCACACGTACGGGCTGTGCTTTCGCCTTCATGCAGCTGCAGAGGGGTCAAACCAGTCCCGGCATCGGTTTGTTCTGTGCACCAGCGCTGGATCCTGTGAGCGTCCAGCGGGGATGAAAGATCACAGCTTCGGTCATTTACAGACAGCTCAGCTATGGGAGGAGCCCCTGCGCGCTGGAGTAAATCAAGGACTACCTGGAGTATGAGTAAGGGCTGGAGGAGAGTTGGGTTTGGGTTTTTCTACAGGTTTCGTGCACAGAGTTTAATTCCTGCACCCTCAGCATTTTGTTCTACACCACCAGGCAGAGCCGGGGTGCATCATGCAGACGGCTTTGCTATGGCACGTGGACCTGCAGATGAATGCGGACCTTTTATTTTTTTTTTTTTTTCTTCTAATTTTACCATTTTCCATTTGTATCCAGGTACTTTCTCCTGCCTGACAGCAAAACCTGTCCTTTGCAAAGAGCAGCACCGAAGCCCAAGCGATGTGTGCAGCCCTTGGTTCTGCAGAGCAGCTGCCGGCCCCCAGTGTCATTGTCACGGGGACTCAGAGGGCAAGAGCTCAACACCAGGCTCAGCCCAAGCTGGCGCGGCCACTTCAAGTGACATTGTCATTGAAGGGGGAAAAAAAAAAAAATTAAAAAAACCCAACTGTGGTGGGTTGGCCCGTGGCTGGGGGCCAAACCACACACACCCGCTCACACAGTCCCCACCCCCACCCAATAATAGGGGAGAGAATTAAAGAGGTAAATGGAAAAGGTTCTGACTGGGCAGAACCAGCCCCATCGGCAGATCCTCTAGTGTTGACTAGCCAAGCGGCTTTTGCTAAATGTGTATCCCCATTTTTGGGGTAAAGGAAAAAAAGGACTCGTGGGTTGAGATAAGGACTGCTGCTGCTGGGGACCTGAAGGCTGTTGTGAGCTCAGGGAGGGGTGGGAAGAGGCAGAGGAGGGGGCAGGAAGCCGCAGCTCCTCGTGTGCGCAGGGGCGTTGGGATAATTCAGCGAGGATGGAGCCGCAGCCAGGGGCAGGGTGGGCACACAAAGAGTCGGGGGTGTTTAGGGCGATGGAGGTGGGGCTTTGCGTGCGTTTTTTGGGAATGTAGTGGACTGCTGGAGGAGACTTCATGCAGCTTCTCCGGCTTGCTTTCTTGAAAAATGCACCTTCAAATCCTACAGGTGCGACCCTGCAGCATTTTGTGCTCTTTTAGGCTTTTTTTTCATGCCAAACCAGTCCCTGTTCTGCCTCTTGCTGTTGCACAAGGCAGAGCAAAGCGCCCGGACGCAGAGGTCAGCAAGCTTTCAGCTGCTCAGCATTTGCGGGACAGCAAAACACCCCCCAGGCTGGCTGCTGGTGGAAGGAATGCGTTGATTTTTAACTATTTTTTCTTTTTTAAATAGTCTTTTGGACCTGTGATAGCCACTGCAGGTTTCCTAAAAAAAAATTCCCTGCATAACTCCGTGGCTGATGTGGACACTGACCGATGGAGCCATCAGGCTTTGGTGACACAATAAAATCTGGAGCTTTTGTCACAGATCTGGCCGGACTGGGGTGGCACGGGATGAACGCAGAGGCACAGGCACAGAGACGGGTATTTTTTGTTTTCATTAGATGCTTACAAGGCTTTGCGTTGTGTCCCCGTGGCGCTGGTGACACCAGGAGCCCGGCCATCGAGGGCGGCTGGCGGTTGTCACCCCAGGATTCCCCATGGGGCTGCATCCCCGTGGCGATGCTCCAAGAGGGGCTGTGCTCGGCCAGGGAGAGCAAATCTGCCTCCCAGGCTCTGTGTTCAGCTTCCTCAATCCGACACAGGGTGGTTTTTGCCCAAAACATGACACACGGCACTTCCAGCCGCACAGAGAGGCCTCGCCAAGCCCGAGGGCTGCGCCATGCCCGGTGCTCCAAACCAAACGGGTGTTTCGGTTTGACCCCTGAGCACCAGAGGAACATCCCCAGACTGATGGGAGAAAGATGAAAATCCCCATCAACAAGCTCCCTGTCCAAATCTCTCCCTCCACTTGGCTTCCAGCCCCGCATGGAGCGCAGCGCCCATGTTTAACCCCCATCCCCAGGCATCTAGATCACCGGGATCATCTGGATCCTGGTGCAGGGTCAGGATGGCAGCCGTCGCGCCGAGCCGTCGCAGCCCGTGGTCCATCACGAGCCCGAAGGCAGGGACGTGGCGGAAATGCACATCTGGGTCCGAGACGTTTTTCCCCGGGAGCCCGCAGCTCGGCCGCCCGCGGGAGCCACGCGGAGTTGCATGCCGGGGAGATGGGGAGAGCAAGAGGCACTTACCTCGTTCGTGCTTCCCTGGGGAGAGGCATTGGGAAGAAAAGGGGAAGAAAGAAAAAAAAAAAAAGCATCTCTGTGTATCATACACGCCCACGGGAGCGCACGGTCTTCATGCCTCTGGCCACAGCCACCGGCTGGTGCCACCGCGGCCGTGTATTCGTGGGGGGATCACCCCGCACAGCCTGTCCCCTCCTGCAGGACCCAGCCATCCCTCCTGCAGCCAGTCCCGCTGCCACGGGACAGAGCCACGAGCGCTTTGACCCCACCCGGGGCACCGACACTCGGGCAGAGTCACGCTGCCCCAGCCCCGGTGCCTGCCGCAGGACCAGTACCGCCCGTTTGCAGAGTGGAGAACCTTCCCTTCAGTTGGAAAACCATCCCGCACAACCCGCAGCCGGGCGCCAAGGAACAGCTACGGGCACTTTAACCTCTTTATTTTTTTCCCTTTTCCCAGCTGGGCAGGTTGCAAGCAGGCAGCGTCTCTGGCTTCCTCCCAGCTACATTCTGATCTTGCTTAAGCCCCCCCCTCGCTGGCTAATTCCTGCACAGGGACGGGCAAATACTGGGCTTGAAGAGGCCAGCATCTCCCAAAGGCACCCGGGAAGGGTCCCCAAGCAAACGGCCGCTGCACGGGCACCGACCGCGCCGGCAGCAGGGGTTCACCGCGGATGCTCAGCTGCTGAGGATAGGATGAACCCACCTGGGACACGGGCGATGGGCTGCAGCCTCTCCAACCACCTTATTTTAGCGGCAGCCCAGCTGAGCAACACCACTGCCCAGCTCTGGGATGAAGGAATGAACAATAAATGCATCTTTTTTTTTTTCCCCCCCAAAGCTGGATGTTCTCCTGCTGCAGCTCTGCACAGGAACGGGAAGCAAACGGGGTCACTCTCGATCAAAAACTCGCTGGTGGATAAAAAGCTGCCGGGAACGGCTCTTTCTGCCTTGGAGCATCACAGAAACAAAACCTGCAGCTGCAGCTGGTGGCTTCTGAGGGCTGAGCAAACGAGGAGCTCACCCCGGCTCTGCCAGCCCACCGCAGCCAGTTTCCAGCGTTACCGGAGCTGACCCCAGCTCGGCACACCGGCTGCGGCTGCAGCTGTGTCCCCCCGGGATGTCCCCCTGGATGGGGTGAAGTGGGGCAGCGGGAGCCTGCAGGGTCCACTCGGGAATGGGGAGAGGAAAGGGCTGCTGCAGAAGGGGGAGAAGGAAGTGAAAAATAAATTAAAAATTACAAATATTGTGGCTGTGGGCTGCAAGATAACCCTGCCGGGGCGGGGGGCTGTTCAGACACCGGGCAGAGCAGTGCAGGGGGCACGGGGGGGTTTAGAGGTGTTCTGTTTGACATGGGGGTCCAACCAAGACCCTCCCATGTTGTCTGGAAAAAAAGAAGCTATCAAAAAAGAGTGGGTGAGAGCAGCCAACCCAACACAGCTGCGGCTGTACCAGGAAAGCAGGGCCCAGTGCCCAGACCTGGGCTCAGTCTCTGGAAGGCTCAGGGAGAGGCAAAATCCCTGCCCTGAACCAGGGAAGAGAGACGGGTCTGTTTTTTTAGACACACACACCCCCCAGTGCCTCCCTGGCGGGACCCTGGGCAACGCCTCCCCGTTCCCGCAAGGTCTGCAGCTCCACAAACTCAGGCAAGAAAAAAAAAAGGCAGAACAAAATAGCTTGCTGAGAGTTTTCTCATCCCCAGATCGACACAGGTCATCTTTCACACGGGGCAGGATCCAGAGGCTCGGGCTCAAGCAGGGGAAGGGGGTTGGTACACACCTTACTGGTCACTTCTGCTCCCCAACCCATCTCGTACCTGTGCTACAGCTACACTCCACCCAGGCTCAGCTCTGGTCTCTAAACTGTCTCCCCCTTACAATCAGCTCCACAAAACTGATCTGCAAACATCTCCTCTGCCCCTGCCTTCCCCATCTAGAAGGTCTCAGGAATGGCCCCAAACTCCTTGTCCTGCTGTCTGAAGTGGACAGGGGACAGGTCTCCCTTCTCCCACTGATCACAGCCCAACCGGCCGGAGCATCTACCAACCCTAAAATGCAAAACCCATTTCAAAAGGGAGGAAAAACCCCAGGAAACTCAACCCTTAAGAACTTGGTGGGGTGGGGTTTGGTTTGGTTTTTTGTTTTTTGTTTTTTTTTTTTTTGGTGGCTTTGTTTTAAATCAAAAGCTCTTTATCCTACCTGGTCCCATAACGCTGCGGCCACTTGGTCTATGACTGCGCCCAGTTCTCTGTACTCCCCAGAGTATCTGATATAAGCCCAGGTACAGAGCGTGATCAGGGTCAGGCCCATGATCATGTTGCACAGGCTGGCTATGATGTCCAAGCCAATGAAGCCGGTCACTCCAGCTATCACGTAAGTGATGAAGATAACCACAAAGAGCGTGGCGGGGGTACGGGCGGCGTGGAAGATGTTCTTGCTGTCGTTGTGCTTGATGTACTGGATGTAGAGCTCATCTATCTCGGTCTCCAGTTGCTGGAGGTAGCGACGGCTGAATTCCTCCCCACCCATCTTCTTCACCCCGCGGAACAGCTTCACAGCCTCCTCCTTCAGCTCCACGTGTTTGCTCTGGAGGTCACTGGGTGCAAGGAAGGGTTTGTCTCCACCACAGACCTGCGCGGAAAACACAGTCCCATCACTCCAGAAACCCGGCACGCACTGCTCTGCCGTGCAAAGCGCTGGAATGGGGGCTCTGCAGGCTCCTGTTTGGCACAGATCGCTAGATCCCGCAGGAAAACCTCCACAACAGTGCTGTGCATCTGGGACAGCTCTGCAAGGCACAGGTTAAAACTGGGCAGTGGGTGTCTGGACTGGGAACCTGCATCCCACAGCTCCCCTACAAAATCCCACTGATGGCTGAGCTACACTGACTGGCAGGACCCTGAACCCCAGCATTTTCCAGTGCTGGAAACTCCACAGCATTTTCCTTCTGCTTGAGTACAGACACATTAGTTTTAAAGCCCAGAGCAGTCCACAGGCGGTTTGGCCACACAGCTCCACCTCCCGCTGCTGCCAGCAGGCAGCGATCTCCCATCCCGGTGAACAGAGTGGGAGCCTGGAAGTGGCTGGAGACAAGCTGGGGTCTGAGCTTCACTTTAAAACATCACAACCATAAAATCCCAGACTGGTTTGGGTTGGAAGGGACCTTAAAAACCACCCAGTGCCACCCCTGCCATGGGCAGGGACACCTCCCACCAGCCCAGGTTGCCCAAAGCCTCATCCAGCCTGGCCTTGAACCCCTCCAGGGATGGGGCATCCACAGCTTCTCTGGGCACCCTGGGCCACTGCCTCACCCCCCACACAGGAAAACATTTCTTCCTCACATCTCGTCTCAATCTCCCCTCTTTCAGCTTCAAACCATTCCCCTCGTCCTGTCCCTGCACCCCCTGACCCAGAGTGCCTCCCCCAGAGCTGAGAGCTGGGCTGTCAGGGCAGGACGCAGGTGCCAAGCCCATTATAACGTCTCTGTCCCCTGACTAGCAGCAGCCACAGCACGGGTCGCATGGTCACACAACACTGCCACCCCACTAAATCCCATTTTTGGGTTGCATCCACCCACGCTGGGAAACGCTGGGAAGAGGGCTCAAATTCAGCAGAGTGTGCTCTGCAAAAAGCTGCCATCAGATCAGTGACCATTTGTCTGTCACCCTCCCGGTCCTGCCGTGATACCCTGACGAGGCATCGCTCTCCTCCAGCCTGCGACAAAGCCCCTTTTCCACCACGAACACAGGACAGACCCTCTTCGGGACCCCGAACACGCAGCACCGTAAGCAGACCTGGCCAAATCCACGCAGGATATTTTCTACCAGGTTTCCCCACGAGGACAGAAGAGCCAGGAGACACGAGTGCTGTGAAACGAGGTGCTCAGCACCACCTACCTCTTCCATCCTCCTGCTGTAGGTGTCTTTGGCAGTGGCAACTGCTGCTAAGTTGTTGGCTTCTGCTGTGGCCTGCAAGCAAGGCAAGAGGGGTACAAAGTTTAGCTGCACAGAGTTAAGAAGTGTAATCGCAGAGAGGAGCAGCCTGGATACCCACGGCCAGGACACGGACAGTATTCCGGTGCACGCATCCAGAATTAAACAGCTCCCGTGTTTTAGCCAAGCGGACTCTCCCCAGTTCTGACCAACGCCAAATAAGATCATTCCCTATTTACACATCCAATCTCCTCAGTCCCTCCAGGCAAAAGCCTTCATGATGAGAAGGATTCCTACCCTCCAAGCCAAAGCAACGAAAACTTTGGCTTCAGCTGTGGGAAACCAGCAAGGAAACAGATAAAAGGCTCAGTCATACGTAAACAGCTACAGCTGCAACCTCCCGCAAAGCCGTCTGGCTCGGAGAGCAGAGCTGCAGCCCAGCAGCCGCTGCGCACGTGTGGGGCCGTGTCACCTCCGTGTGCGGCCCCACCGCAGCCAAAGGGACGTTATTTACCTGCGGGGGAATATTTCAGCTAAGCTGACTGATGATGTGTGTCACCACAGCCCGGCCGAGGCACACGAGCCGTGCTGCCGCAATCGCTGAGCCACATCGGATTCGTGGCAGCTAAATAATTCCAAGAGGGCTGTTTCTTGGGTTGTTACAATAAGGCATTTGAAATAAAATCCCTGAATTGCTGCACTAGCTGGATACCTCTGACAACTACCTGGAAATCAGCGGTAAAGACAGTGCAGGAGCGCTCACCAGCTGACAGCTCACACTCACGTACCTGCAGCATGGACTTTGGGTGCGGCAGTTCTTCCCCTTGGTAGATCTTTATGTATGCCTGCAAAAAAACAGCGCCCAGAAAATGAAATCACATCAACCGCGGCACACACGAGCAACATGCAAACACCCCCACCCAGTTACAGACACCGCTTCAACAGGATGGTGAAAGCACAGAAGAGGAGGACGCTCCTGGCACAAGACGGCCTCGGCAGGGGACGCTCTGTCGGAAAACACTACGTAACGGGGCTCGAGGTCGACTCCTTGGGTGGCCTGCGTTGGTCGCTCAAGGCTCTCGCTCCACCACTTACACCAAGTATTTCTACCATCAGATTTGCACCTACCTCCGTCCTTTGGTGAAGGAGAAGGAGCCAGAGTTAGGTAGCCCTGGAGAGTAGGTGGTGAGGCTTACTCACTGATGGCTTGCATTAAAATGTCCCAGTAGTCATGACAACAAAAATAAGCTTTTTCCAAAGACAATGGGAATACGGTCCTCAGTCTACCTCCCTCTGGTCCTCAGCTCTCTGGGGAGGGGGGGAACCAGCCCTGCTCATTCTTGGGCTTACTGTCTGGCCAAATATGTGTTTGCTTTCTGCAGCGATGGGAGGCAGGACTATCAGCTAGACCAAGAACATTTCCTCCAGCCATCAAGTGCTGGCCTGCCTGCTGCTGCTTTCCCCTCTAATTACAGCAAAAGCTCAGGCATGCCACAGATTAACAAACCCCGTTTCTCTTAAGTAAGGCAATACCTTAAAATACTCCACAAGGCCTCGACAGGTGATATGGTTTCCATTGATCTCCTTCACATCCAGGCTCTCAGGACTAAGAAGCCACGGAATCAAAATCTTCAAGTTCTTGATGAACTCATCGTCTATTTCTGGAAAGAAAACCCCAGGGCATCAGTACCAGTCCTCTGGCAGACTTGTGCTTCAGTGTGCACTCGCACGAAACAAGAGTCAAGCCGGAGACCCTGACACCCTATAACTTAGTGATGTGAGCACTCAGAAACCATCACGGCCCCAGTTAAGTTGTTAACCCACGGACAGAATACACAGCTGTGCAGGTATCCACAAAGCAGCTCCACGGTCTCAACGTACGCTCTCCGTGTACGCTGCACCATCAGGCGTCCCTTGGTGCAGGCACCAGGAAGGGGCACGATCTCTGCTCCTACCAGCCTGTCCCCGGTGCCAAAGCCCAGAGCTGGCACAGGGGACTGTTGGAGGGGTCCGTGGGCTGCTCGTGTCACTTCAGCAGAGGCAGACTCGTTTCCTAACAGCCATTCTTACGGCTTCATAGTGTCTGCCGTCCACTCACTGCCATTTACATTAGAGCGTACAAGGCTGGAGACAGACAACACAAAGCAACGTCCAGGTGTTTGGGAGGTAAGGGGAGAGGGGAAGTCTCCCCACATTTCTTCCATCTGAGAACAAAAAGGGAACAACAAAAATGATGTCAAGAAGCTGCTGCCAACTCCGGGGTCAGTTCCGCAGGCATCACTCGCTCAATATACTCAGCACCTGAAACAAAGGGGGAACTAGCAGAGATCAGCGCAGCTTCCAGCAGCGTAACTCCCCCCCCTGCCCCGCTGTCCTGCTAGCTGGTTGGCACAGAGTTTGCCAGAACAAGACTGATCACTAGCCAGGCAAAAACAAAGAAAAAGTAATTTCTTTCTGCCTGCTAATTTATTTTAATGGGCCACTTTATTGCTCAGATTGCAAGCAGCCTGGAACCAGCGATGCTGGCAAGCAGGTGGTCCACAAAAAACAACTGAAAAAATCTGCAGAGTGTGGCTCCTTTCAGGGTGGAGAATCTTATCACAGCTTTTTTTCCGTTTCCCTTCTTTTTTTAACCTCTTGAACAAAGTCTGCCCTGTAGGGAAACCACTGATCAAGTAAATCAGGAAGATTAAATATTCCCTGGAGTGTAACTGGCCTTCCACCCTCCGCAAGCACCAGCCTGCCTTGCAGCAACCGCTGTGCATCTGTGCTGAGTTGCAAATCAGGCACAGGAGTTAATTCCAGGCTTAACACCATGTCCATAAACTTCCTATCTCAGCCCTGCCCTTCCCCGTTCACCCAGCAGCCACCTGGCCTCACCGTGCTTGTTGCCAGAGGCTCCAAGACCTTTTTGGACTCCCACACCTTTTCAGACTCCACCTCTGTCTAAAAAGCATCTGGCAACAAACAAGCAGCTGCTGGACTTGGAAGAATGAGCCGAGCGCGTGTACACCCTTGGGAGGAAGATGCAACTCCTCTCCCAGAATTTTTTTCATGGAAAATACTTATAGAGGTGTCAGGAACCAGCGGGACAGTCTGCCAGGGCATCAGGGTATCAGCTTAAAAACCAGACCCTTGCCTTCGTACCTTTCAGTTTTCCATCGAAATTGGGGTTGGTGGCAACCTTGAGACCCGGGTGAGGTAAGAGGAAGCAGGAGATTTTGGTGAAGCAGGAGTGGATGTGCTTCCTGACGTTCTGCAGCTCTTCGTGCTGATTTCCTGAGACCTGCGAGAGACCAGTTTGGGGTCAGTGGGCTTCCTTCTGATGGGGACACTGGTAACACCAGGGCAGCGGTGCTGGCAGGAGCACGGGGCACTCCATGCTGTGGCTGCTTACAGCAGGGAAAAAGCAACACAGAAGGACATCCCATAGGGGATATGTCGCCTGAGGAGAAAGACAAGGTTCTTCCAGTGACCAGGGAACTAGCATATCTCTGACCACATGCCCTGGGCCATGTTATTATTGTTTGGAAAATGTGTATGGCCATGTATGACTGGAACACAAAAACATTTGGGACTTCCCACTAGGGCCTTTCTTGTCTCCCCTTTAATTAGGTCCATGCACTACCCAATCACCCATGCATTTCCTGATTAATCCCAGCAGAGCCCTTGCCCATCAGTGTTACTAACACATCATTCCTGGTCTCTAGGGAATCTGCTGACTCCCATCTCCAACGCCTCTCCCAGCTGCTCCCAGCAAGACAGCCCCAAGGAGCCTGGGCTAGACAGCCTCAGCCCTCCCCTGAACGTGGCAAAGAAATTCAGCCTCCTAAAATGCCTCTTCTGTGATTTTCATAGAATCACAGGATGGTTTGGGTTGGAAGGGACCTTAAAGCCCATCCAGTGCCACCCCCTGCCATGGGCAGGGACACCTCCCACCAGCCCAGGCTGCCCAAAGCCTCATCCAGCCTGGCCTTGAACCCCTCCAGNATTTTAAGCCACTGGAGAAGTGTGACCGTGACCAGCATCTCTGCACACTGCAGCTCACGCCTAGGGGCCAGCACTGTGGCCACCCAGCTGAACCCTCCCCAGTGCCAGTGCTCTGCACCCCATTCCCCGCTCCCTGCCCAGGATGATACTCTCCAGGGGAGTTGTCTCCCCGACCAAGGTCTTACCCTCGAGCTCCATCCCTGGGTCATGTTCCAGATTTGCCTCTTTGCTCTCCATCACCCACATCGTACCCCCAGGCCAGCACTGCTCATTAAATGAACCCAGATGAGAAAGAACACACCTTCAGCCGCTTCTCCAGAAATCTTGCGCCACCATCAGATCCATAGGAAAATTCATACGGGAAGCTCCAGTCACGAACCAGGAAAATAAGGGACTAGAAAACGGAGAGAGAAACACAACAGGGTCAGTGCCACAGAGTGCCACCGAGTCAAAGTCACCAGCTGCTCCAGCTTTGAAAAATTCATCTTTCAAGGGCATTGCTGTTATTTGTTGCTAATTGCGGGGCCAGGAGTGGCTAACTCTGCTGTACATTACCAAAAAGGGGTTCACAAGGGAGTTCAGGGCCCCCTTCCCCACCGCTCACAGCAGCCGACTACACTCAGCGTTCGGAGCCCACAGCAGCGGCAGGACCCCCCCTGGCACCCTCACCCCATCTTCACACCACAACAAGACCTGGCCCCAAGTTTCTGCCCAGTCCAGCAGCAATCCACACCTGTACTGGTGGAAAGACCCCCCTGTGCAGGGCCATCCCAGCGTGGCGCTGAGACCGCGCAGGCTCGCTGCACGGGTGGAGCAAAGGGGGAGCAAACCCCAGGACTGCTCTGCGGGTTCGCTGGGTGGTGGTTTGATTCCCCAGCTTGAAGAATAGCATCAAGCATTTAAACTGCAAAACAAGAAAGAGATATTTGCTAAGCAGGACAAAAGGCAACGCGCTCCCTAATTCCAGCCGCATTTAGTTCCATCCTATGGGAATTTTACAGGCTCATTTTTTCAGCCTTTTCCACTGGGCAGCCTTCCAGACAGACTTTTAATGAGAAACAGATGCAGGCTAATGAGGGGGAATAAGAAATCACTGGCTTTTGTAATCGCTATTGAGGCATTCAAAGTTCCTATGCAAGAAATAAATAAATACCAGTACAGTCAACTTTTAATCTTAAAAAAAAAAATGTTTTCAGAAAAAAATCCTGTCTGCAGTGTCTCATTTGGGCAAGGCACCTACATCCTGTGTAATGAATACAGGGTTTGGAGGGGGAAGCCCTGAACGCTGAAGCCCAGGAGGGTCTGTCAGGGGTGCACATGAATAAGCAGGTCAGCAAGTGGAATCCATTTAGCTGGAATTTCTCTAAAAATTGTCTGTGTTTAGAACAAAGATTTAGTGGAGGGAGGGAATAGATTTCCCCTCCTAATTCCTCTCCCATAAAACACCAGGAAAGGTTAAGAAAAGAGAGAGAACAGTGAGTTAGCCATTCCTACCGGCACGGCAAGCCGCAGCGACTGCACCCAGTTAGCTGTTCAGGACACGCTGTTCTTTCTAAGACCATGAGATACTTCGGAGACATGTTTAGGATTTTTCCACAAACACATTAAGCATGCCTTGCACTATTTGACTCTGGAATTCTTTTCTTTTTTTCTTAAGCAAGATTGTTCCAGACACACTGTCTTTACCAAGCCTCACAGCCACCCTCAGCCCCTCCAGCCTCGCAAACTCCCAGGCAGCGCGCGCAGCCTTTGCTAAAGCACCGTGACCAGGACCGGCGCCTGGCGAGGGGTGCGTGGGGCACAGCAAGTGCTGAAGAGGTGGGATGGAGCCGTGGAGAGGAGGCAGCCGAAGGGAAATGTTAATTTTTCCACTGCCAAGTCCTACTTCCCTTCCAGCAAGATCAGCACAACTGGCTTGCTATCGACACTTTCTCTGCACTCCAGCTTGGCAGCACTCTCCTCCAGGAGCTGTTTTCCAAAGCCTCCTTTTTACAGATTTGTATATTTTAAAGACAAAAGAGGTTGTTTGTTCGACTTACCGGGAACCTCACCCAAGAAACTCAAGCTGTAGACTCTGCTGCAAAGAGAGCTGTCTCGGTTTAGAGCCTGCAGCTACCAGAGAAGCCCCTGCATGTCTCGTTAACCCACCCTAATTAACAGTGTGCTCCTCGTCGCTCGCCTGATTTTGTCCAGCCTCAGCTGCAGACACTGAGCTGCACGCTGCCTCGTCCTCCCCACTGGAAAAGCGGTTTATTTACCGTTCTTCTGCTTCCTCATAAAAATGCTTTGCTGTCTTTAAAAACGTGCTTTGCAGGACCAAGCCCACTTTGCGGTGTGGACAGATCTCCGCTGCTCACCTGGCCACATCACCAGCGATCCTTCTGCCAAATTTTATCACATCCGCAAGGATTACCACCAGTTCTTTGATATTTTTCCCCAGATCGTTCATGAAGATGAGAGCGCATCAGAGAGACCTTGGGGGGAGCCCCAAGGAAACGCTTCTGAAGGATGATGATTCCTAATTAAAGTCAGTTTGGCGTGCTCCGTCATCTATCAGTTAATGAGTTTTTAATCCATTTACAATGGATTGAAACAGACAATGCTGACTTGGTCTGTTGTTCGCTTGCTTTTAACCAGCGTCGTAGGGAGACAGGCTTACAGACAGCAAGGTGTCATGGTGATAGTTACCTTCATCAGCCAAACTCGTGGTCTTTTAAGGAAAACAGGGATCTTTGACAAGACTTGCTATCCACAAATCTGTGTGACTGGACAGCAATTACGGTCTTTGGTAAAATCCGAGCCTATTATCCAGTCCTAATGACTTAAGCATATTTCAAAGTTTCCCCTTACAGCCTCCTTTTTACCGGTGGAGGAGGAAGCGTTTCACTTTCACTGAAATATTTGGCTACATTATCCTGATAGTTTTTAAATGAAGAACAGGAATATTTATTTAATGTCTGGCTTTCTGCTGTACCATGTCACAGTTTTCTCCTAGCTCTTGCTACTACAAGTCATGTATTTTTACTGGTAACTTTCGCGTCGTTTATCAGCCCTCTGCCCATGCCAGCATCTCAAAGCTCCCCAAAATCTCCATTTGTCCATTTGTTGTATTTTTTAACCTCTTAATTTTATTTCCACTTCCTGACCACAGACACCCTATAAACACCTCAGAGCTTCCAGGATGGTGGTGAGGACGGCAATTCTCTTTTTATGCTGGAAGGCAAAAGTAAAATAATTGTAACCCATTCCCAATTACTCTTTGCATTTTTACAGCATGTTTTGCTCTCTGCTCTTTTCCACTTTGGGAAGCTCGCAAACCCCTATCCAGCTACCACCTAACCTAACTGTGGATGCCAGATGGCAGCTGGACCAAGCCACTGGGACTGCCAAAGAGCAGCTGGTTAAAAAAAAATGACCTGTACAGGACAAAACCAGAGCCCCACAGAAGGTGTTTTCCTTCTGTTTAACCACCCTGATCATGCAACAAGCCCTGTGGTGTGAGGATGCGTGGGGACCTCACAGCATCGCTCCCTCCATCCCCTTGGGCCCCGCTCCCTGCCCCACACCTGGTCCCAAAGACCCCCGAAAGCTTCGAAACCTCTTCAACCACCTTCCCAGCCTCCAAGGTGCGCAGGACTTGGTGCAGCCGTAATCAAAGCCATATGAAATCATTATGTGATCTGTTAAAGGCCTGGAGCGTTAGTGACCCGCCACGGCCACGTCATGGGTTCCTTCTGCCCCTCTGTGTTCTCTTTGTCTCTTTTTGTTCATATTCCCTTTCCTACCTCAGGGGCTGTCACATCCCACCACTCTCCCAGCTGCTCACAGCTCTGGTGTGCAGAGCAAGCTCTTCTCTGCCCGACACTCTCCCTTTTTTGAACACCAGCTTTGGGAAGCAGCAGGGCGAACAGATGTCCCTTATCTGAATTTAAAACCCCACTTAAACCGAGCCTTCCCATAGCTCTGCTGTCACTCGCGAGGGCTCTGAGCTAATCCTCGTCCTTTCATTTTGTCAGGAGCAGGGATTCCCAGGGCAGGTGGGTTCAAACCTCTCAGAGTGAAGGCTGGGCAGAGTCCCTGGGCAAGACTGCGTGACAAACCTGCTGCAAAACCTGCTTTCCAAGCCCAGCAGGACACCTGGCAGGACTGGGCAGAGCTCTCGGGATGGCAAAGGTTCAGAGTGGAAAGAAAGAGGGATGTTGGATGTATTCGGAAGCCTCTTTGGGGGCAATGAAGCACAAAGCCTTTCCTTTGCTGCAGCTCAGCCAGTCCCCAGGCATCCCCATCTCCTCCTCGTCCTGCAAACTGCAGTGACACCTCGTGGTGAAGCCAACAGCGTGGGGCCAAGCCACCTCCGGCTGAGGGGACATGCGCTGGCCAGGACCCGTGGACTCACCTGGAAAGGTTTCAGGAATGTCTCCTCCATGGCCAGCCGGCCATACTCGGTGAAAAGCTGGAAGGAGAAGCAAAGAACAAGAGGACTGTTAGTCTGTGAGTCTCCACGGGCAGAGACAGCTGTGGGCCACAGGCACAGCAGCAAGGACGGTTTTTGTCTCGAGGCTGAAAGCACCATTTGCAGAGCTGGAACAGAAACTGGCTGGCTGGGTGCTTTCGGTTCACAGAGGCACATGGAGCTGCTACAATCACCATCCTGAGCCCCCATGTGAAAGAACTAAGCCTGGAATTTTTGGCTGCCAAATCCGTGAAAAATGGCTCAAATCAGCTACTTGCTGTTGGTTTCATACCAACCAGAAACTTCACATGCTGCAAGGGACTGCTGGAGCCCCGCTCTCCTTAAACACTCCAAGAAGAAGCGGAAATGAATTCAGAAATAAGTACTTTGCCTGCAAACCCCCACTGTGCAAAGACTGTAAGATCAACCTACCAGCAAGATTTGAAGACTCTCCAGTCTCTCTGGACTGTAATTTCTAACCAAAAACACAATAATGTATTTCACAGATGCCTAAAAATAGGCCAACATGTTAAACAATAATGGCTTAAAATCCAAACTGAAAGATCCGAGTTGCATGGGCTAAGTTCAACGTTAAAAAGGCATTATTGTTAAAAATATTTACTGACTGAAATGATACAAGATTCTTCAGATGCTGATTTTTCCATCTGGACTTTTGCTTTTATTTCTCTTTTCTTAAGCTCCTGGAAAAACCTACCTCACAAATCAATCAACCACCTAAACAGAAGAGAAAGCTAGAGGTAATACCAGGAAACGGGCAGGACACGTGTGCCACAAAAATCCAATTAGCTGCTTGTCTCCAACAGTCAGGGCTGTAATTACCCTTAGGGGTCACCGGTATTGAGCCAGCACCAGATGTCAATACCCAGGCTTATACACAGCCACCCAATTCTTTGGGCTTCTCCTAAAAATCCAAAGATCCCATCCTACAGCATGAACAGTGGAACTTCTACCTTCAGCTTCGCCGTCACTTAAGTCAAACGAGCACTTTTATTGCCCCTACTTGTGGAGCAGCGGACGGACGCTCGCAGCAGCTGGAGAACAGCCAACACGTGGTTAACCACCCTGGATCCCTCCCTGCTACCAGTCCCTTCAGCCCCTCGCTGCAAGTCCTTGCATGTTTACAGCCCCATGGGTCAGTCCTGGCCTCTGATGGGTCTCTGCTGCCCCGGGAACCCCAGTACAGTCCCACGGAAGGACACACAGGCCAGCGTGAGCTGTATCCAAACCCCTGCTGGCAGACCTGTGCTGGGTGCTCCGCACCGAGACAGTCTGTGGTGGGTACTCTGCCCTACGCAGTCTGTTTGATGCTCCTCTAACCAGCACCAGAAAGTCAACTTAACCCTCTCTGGCTGCAGCACCACCCATGACAGCCTGTCCCATGCACTGTGGACATAAGAAGGGACACTGCCCTCCACTTTGCAGCAGCCTCATACACAGCTGAAGACCGTCACCACCTCCCCTCTCAGCCACTTTTGTCTCAACAGCCTTGGTTCCTCCAGCCTCCCCGTGCCCTCCAGCCACCCGCTGCAGCACCAAGCACGGCTGTGGGCCACTTCCAGCTTCTCAGATGATCAGCCTTGAGTACAGCACATGTCCCAGAGACAGGAACAGTCCCTCCTGGTGAGCGGCCCATTGTCTGCCCTGCCAAAGGACCCAGATCCCCAAGAAGCAAAGCTGCAAGAGCATAAGCAAGACAGGTTTCAACCCAAGGAACTGCTCCTCCATGCCCATGAACCAGTATGAGAGTGGGGAAACTGGAAAACCCTTTTGTACCTCTGAATGCAAAAGCGCCTTTCCAGAGCAACACAGCTTGCAAGCACAGAGCGTAACCCAGGCACCCCGGTGCTGCAGAGCAGCAGGGACAAGGGACTTACCTGCAAGTGCTGCAGATCATCCTCCTGAACATTCTGGGACAAGTTATAAACCTGCATTAAAAAATAAACAACTTCAGAACACTCAGAATGGCCTGTACTTCAGACCAGCATGTGGGTCAGTGTGGTTAAAGCCTACGATGCTACCAGGGGGACACAGCCAAAGTCCCAGCTGGCCCATGATGCCAGCACAAGACAGGCTCCACACACAGCTGTATAGACAGACAGGCTCGCTGTCAGCAAAACACTCCAGCACTGGAGCACCAGGGGTTGTTATCCCCCAGCCCAGAAGTCTGCCAGGTCCAAATAATGTTTCATGTTCATTTTTTACGAGGTGCTGAGCTCTGTACCAAGACACAGCTTCACTCCATTCATGCTGTCCTCCAAGAGGAAAAGCTGGATGGTAGGACAGGAAGCCCTATGTGGTTACTGGTGCATGAACACCTCCAGCTGAGAGCTTTCTCCAGCAGCACTGAGACAAAATCACCCCCAGTTCCCCAGATCGAAGTCTTTTCCTCTTTGGTAGCTGGAAGCAAAGGGAAGTATCTTCTGCTGGCCCTGCTCTTGGGGTGATATGAGGAGATGAGATGGTTCCCTGTGATGACGGAGTCGTGTGAATCCTGCACTCAGTGCAGCCACTGCCTCTCCCACCAAAGGCCCTGGCTAGCTGCTCTGTTAGGCTGGTGCCAAGCTACTGGGTTTTTGCCACCACCTTTTAGAAAGTGATTCTTGGAGACATCCCCCTTCTTACCTGTATCGAGCTGATCATTGTGCTAAGGGCAAACACGGTGGCGGAATCCCGCAGAGTGGACTGGCTGTCAAAGGTCCCCTGCGTGTCCATCAGCAGCACCGCAACCTGAGAGACAGAAAGCTCCACGTCAGCTTGGGTGCACCCGTTCAGCACTTGTGTCCAGGTAAAATCACTCTCAAATGGGTCAGGGAGTGAATATCAGCTGCGTTATCATGCTGGGAATCTCACTGCTTCTGCCTCAGACTTCTAACTGACGGAGGGCAAAGGAGAAAAGCAGCCCCAGTCACTCCTGGCAGCGCAGTGACTGCAGCACGCAGCGAAAATGCTGTGCAACACAGAGGAGGGAACTGCTTCACTCCCCAAATACTTGCTGTCAGTGTGGATGGTCTTGAGTCTGCATTAGTTTCATGTCACAGAAGCCAACACAGCAGCGTATCGCACCTCCTTGACCCAAAACACATTCAGCCAGCACTAGAAATCACACCGTGAATAATTCAGTATCCCTTTGGCACTGGGCTCTTCGTTAAACAGTAGATTAATAGAAATATTCCTGGCTATAAGTTGAATTTGCAGGATGCCCCAAAATCCAGTTTGCATTGTATTTGACCACCCTGAATGAAGACATTCCATTTTACAGCTACTGCTCCAGGAAAGGGGAGTAGTTTGCAAGGAGCTCAGATTCAAGAGCCCTGGGAATAGCAGAGAAATAAACTCTGGGATGCCCAGAGTTAGAGGGGCACCTAGGGAGCACATCAGGGACCCCCAGACATCACATCAACTCATTGCATTAAATCCATTCATGCTAAATTACAGATATGGTATTGAAAACTTTCTCTAAACTTGCACAGGCATTTGAGCCACCTAAGACAAGGCCAGAGAGTCTTAGAAAAGCTGGAAGAGAAAAATGAGCTGGCCAGCAACAGACAGCTATGCAACAGAGAAGCACACACCTTTTTACCATCGGGCTTGTCCACCAGGAAAACCTCGCTCCATATCTGAATGCCAGTCGTCTCCCGCTCAGACCCTCCCCTCCAGGAGAAACCAGTCAGAGGCTCATTGTAATCTCCAACCCAGTCCACTGCTTCCTGCAGGCAGGAACAGAAAAAGTTGCTGGAGTTCTCATCTCACTTTGGTTTTACACTTTTCCTCTGTGCTACATCCATGTCAGTGCTGGAGGGGGGCAGCCCCTATAACAGAGGTTTCCTAGAGGGCAGCAAATGTGAACATCTCTGCTCCAAAGTCAAGAGTCCACTAGAGACCCTCTGGTGCACAGGGCTGTGGAAGGCTTTGCCCTATTTTATTTTGTGAAACCCGTGCCAATGAGAGGCTTGAGCGTTCCTAGGGCGTTCCATGGGAGCAATGAGCAGCAGCACCATGCCCCTGGGAAGAGCCACCTGTCACCTGAGCTGGAGCCATACCTTATTGTACATGTACCGTAGCATAAAGTCCATCAGGAATGATTTTCCTTTTCTAAAAGCTCCAGCAACGGACACAGCCACGACCTCTTTATCTCTGACAGCCTCTGAGAGGAGGATGCGGTTCAGCGCAGCTTCGTCCAGTTCAAAGGAATGGTCATCTTTGACGATGAGGACTTGCACTGGTCCTGCCTTCCTCACCGATTCCTCCTCCTCTGAGCTCCACTCATAAGTCTTCTCTCCAAAACTACCTGTGTAAACAAGTAAAACAAGAGCTGTTAGGTTCCTTCTTCTGCAAAGTGCAGAATCACAGACAGCAGGGCTGCACAGGGTGGGAAAAGGCCAGCGAGCCCAAATATCCATCCCCAGCCAGCACTGTTCAGAGCAAACCTGTCCTCAGACATCTCAGTGGACACTCCGTGCCACTCTGGGGCCATCTGTCCGCACAGCAAGAGAGTTCCCTGCTGGAATTTCCCTTGACAAAACACACTCATTACTTTTTGCCCTACAAGAGTCGATGTGGAGAACAGCCCACTCTCTTTTTGCCTGCAACAGCTTCTTCCATACACAAAAACTGCCATAACACCTCCTTTATGCATGGTATAACATCTCCCTTTAGCTTTCTCTCCGCTGGACAAGAGAAGTCCGAGCTCCCCGTCATCCCTTGCTACCACAGCATGAAGGCATCTGACTGCTCTCCTCTGGACACTACCCACCGGGTCCTTCCTGAAGGCTGTCAAAAAACGGATGCAGCATTCAAGCAGAGGAATCTAACCACCTCATGTCTCTGATAAAAAATGCTGCCTCCATTCATCCTGTGCGACTGCTGTTTCTGTAGCAACGGCAGAGTCCAGCTCCATCTCCACCCTGCACTAATGCTCGAAGCGTAACCTGCTGCTTCTGCCATCCACCTCATCGCCAGCCTCCTCCGAGACAGCCCCAGCAGGAACCAAGCCAGATGCCCATCCTGATAAAAGCCACTTCTTCACTCCCGAGTGGAAAGCATACAGCAGAGCACGGGCACTGCTCGCTTTCCCACTTTGAAATGTTCAGGTTCCCCGCAGAGCTGCTCCCTGGTACGGAGATGAGTGCTGCCCAGGCTGTGTAGCGTTCATATGGCTTTACCAGAGGGTCTCACCTCCCCGCCAGGGCAGCGGAGAAGTGACAAGCAAGATATCGCAGCAGGAGCCTTTGGAGGGGACAGGCAGGGACGCAGCGTTCGTTCTCAGCATCTGCGCTCAGCAATGGCAGCATGCCAGGCAGATATCTACCACCCAAAAGATCCTCCAGGCCACACCGCTGAGACACAGCTTTTAACGGCCACAGGGTCCGTTTGGGCTGCTTCGTGTACCTGCCACAGCACAGGAGACGGATGCGTTTTGAGACCTGCCATCCAGAGACTGCAGCCCTGGGGTTTGCAAAGAGCCGGCCAGCTCCGGTAATTTTCCTTTTGTTGTCTCCAAACTTCCTAGCACGGGAAAGAGACACCAAAAGTGATTAATCATGCCAGTCAGCTCACCTACGGCCGCGTGAAATCTCACCAGAAGGGAGAGTGTGATGGAAAGCTCCTCCACATTTCTACAAAAACCTCCCAGTTCTTTGGCTCGGGCTGCACATTTCCAAACACCCTGGCCTCACATTAAAACTCCTCAGTCTCTGTTTCAGACCCTGACCTTGGGAACCCAGTTCTCACCCAGTCCCAGCTGTTTCAAAGCACAAGGACTACGTGTGCACACGCTAAAAGGCAAGCTATAAATACCAAGAGGAATGGGGTTTGCCCATTCTGGGCCTCTCCATAAAGAAGCCTCCAGCAGCAACTTCATATTTGAAATAACAGCAGTGCTTTTGTACGAGCTGCTGATTTCCTATCATCCTGCAACAAAATATCGGGATCATTAAGCCTGGTTGCTAGGGGATGTCTGGTAGCTCTCAGACATATACTATGAGCTTTCTTTGCTCACAGCTGAAAGACAAAGATCTTTTCTTCCCCATGCTTGGAGGTTTTTTTAGCAAAACAAAAGTCCCAAACGCTCTGAAAAGCTAGATTCTCCACCAAACTGCAGCAGCCAGGGACCAGCAGCACCAAACTCCCTGCAAACACCAGCCCCTGTCCTGTATCACTGCTTGGGGGCCTCCAAAAAAAACAAAATAAAAAATTCCTGTTTCAAATATACAGACCCAAGATCCAGGCACACATTGCCAAAAGACTTGAGAAATTAAGGACTCCGAGAGCAGTCAGTCCTCTTGCTGCACACACCAAACACCGTTTCCAGCATTCACATCTTCCCAACACGTAAGCGCGGAGAGGTGCCGAAGGGCCACCGGCTCGCGTGCTCTTTTTAAGCAGTGCCATGCTGCAAGTGCCACAGAAAGTCTCCGATAGGAAACACCTCCCCTCCCGTGGCATTTCGCAATGCTCTGCTCAACTGAGTCCAATTTCTTTTTTTTTTCCTTTTTACAGCTGCACAGAAAGGACAGTGGAAAGATCCTTGTATAGGATGTGACTCATGGTGGAGGCAGGAAAAAAACTGTGAATCAAATTCAATCTAAACATTTCGGACTGTAGCCAAGCCTTTGGGGTGCAGGTGAAATAACCGTGCCACCTCCCCAGGCCAGACGAGTCCCTCCTCTGGGCACACAGAGGGCAAGAGGGACCAGCCAGAGTGCCCAGCTGGGTACCGAGATGGGTACGTTGATTTCCCAGTTCACTGGAGATATCAGGAGAAAAGCAAGCCTCTGAACTCATTTCAGCCCTGTTATCTCTGCTTCTCTCATGTATGCTGTCTGCAGACAAAACTACCTTATTTCCATGTGACGAAACTTCTGTTTATTAGATTATCTGCCACAGAACCAGAGATTATCTTGTAAACCAGCTGCGTGTTACTGGAAATGAATTATTTTAATAGGTCTTTCCAGCATAAATTAGGTACGTGCTTTGAAAGAAGTTGTACCTGGCAGTGGCAAAACATTATCTGGCCAAAAAGGAAAGGAAGGAGAGCTAAGCTTTCCTGAACACGCTCTTGTTTTTACTCATTTTCTAACTTGACTCCTCCTCTCTGTCGGCTCTCTCCCGGCGCCTTGCGATTACATCAATTCTCAAGCTGCTCATTCAGAAATCGCCAGGACACGGTTCCTTTTCCCCGTTTCATAACAGCTCATTTCCATGACTCTACAGCGGGGTGGAATCCACGGCTCTTTTCCATATGGCGATTCAAAGTGGAAAAGCGAAGGAGATCAGAATTTGCATTTGTACCCACTGGGCTGTCAGACAGCAGCAAGGAAACGGCCCAATTCACGCCGACAGCCCCACAGTACAGGATGTACAGCTCGTTTTATTAGAGTCTAAGGAAAAAATAAAGCATTCTTCAACTGCTCTAGGTTTTATGTATGGTTAAGATGAAATTCAAACAGCGTATTTCACATTGCGCCTGTGTACAGCCTGACAGCTGATGGCTGATGTTTTTAAGCTCCTACAGAAGAATAAATTAGATCAATTACACGTCACTAATTATGCAATATACCTTCGGTGAGTGCTTGCTTCAGCCTGTTCTTCCTTAGCTACGGAAGAACAGGTCACAGAAATGCTGATTGCTTTCCAGAGACTGACTAATAAAGTCAGCTTTTTCCTCATATGAGTTTGCACAACAAATACATTTCATTCCAGAGACCGAAACGCAGCCGTGACCCATCATCTGTGCAAGACGGGCTGCCTAACCAGACCTTGAGAAAGCCAATTTGCCAGCCTGGCTCTTGTGCTCTCTCGGATCCCAGGAGCCTTACCTATCCAAGCACTGCCCATGAAAAGCAGCCTGGGCCCCGTTTCCCCCCCTAAAATACACGGCTGTCACGCGGCGCTGCTATTCTGAAGGGATTTGAACCAAAATTACTGCATTGAAAAACAGAAACTACCAAAGAGAGGTTTGATGGGAAGCTTTAACTTGTTGTTTCCCTGCAACTGAGCATCCCTGCATCGAACAGGATAGGTTGCTTATCACCAGCAGCCCTCTGGGGATTAATTTGATCAGCAGCGATAGCTGTGCGGATCCTTTCTGAAGCTGTGTTCACCCCAGCTGTTTACAGTACAAACGTATCGCAGTGCCACCAACGATAGCCTGAGCCAAGCACCGAACAGACCTTACAGTCAAGGCTTCATCCCTCTGCACATTCTCCAGAGAGCGTCAGCTTCCAGAAAGCTTATCTGCCCTCTGCAAATGGCACTGGCAAAGAAAGACATCTCTCTCTAAGCTGCAGTATTCCTTGCACTTATCGCATTCGGAGCGGCTGCTGCCGTGACATGGGTTCTGCTCGTTCTATTCATGCTGAACTACCTCTGCCGCACGACAACCAGCCAGGGATCATGAGCAAGGCTCTGAGCAGCCCGGGAGAGTCAGCATCGCTCTGAGCATGCACCAGACATCCTCTCCTGCCCTCCGAGACAGGCGTGCGCAGAGCTCTGCATCTCATCTAGCTAACGAGGGGAAGATGAGAAATAAAGCATTGACACAAAGCATAGATACCGGACAGTCAGGGCAGAGGGGATGTCGTTGAGCAATAACCTGCATCGATCCTGCACAAAGGATCAGATGGGATCCAGCACAAAGGATGCATGGCAGGGCACAGCTGCATCCCGAAGTGCTGAGACTGCCACGGGAGCCTGGCCTGGCCAGCGATGAGTTAGCAAATTCCCTCAGCGAGGAGATGCCATACGGTGTCTAGACAGAGGTGCTCCTGGGAATGCCTTCGAGAGGACGGAGCAGGGACGCCTGGCTGGGCGAAACCCTCTCTTACACCCATCTCTGCTCTGCAGTCCTGCCTGCACCGCACCCACCAAGGGTTCCTGGTGGTCTGGGAAATGGAGCGGTGAACAGGAAGGCAGAGCCAGACCTTCTTGTGCCCAAGTGGGAACCCACTTGCACCTCCCCTGACTGGATGGAGAGATGCAATCCCAGCTCTGCCACCAAGCAAGGTGCAAGGCAGGCTCTTGATTTTGGGGGAAATGATGAGTAAATGACACAGCCCGCCATGAAGATCTCAGCTAGGGAGCTGCAGGGCATTGCTTTAAACAGGTGAAGAAAACAGGCATGTAAAAAATTAGCCCTGTCCTTCAACAATCAAGAATGACAGGTAAAAAGCCACGCTTGGTAGTCATTTGGAGAGGACAGCTTGGGATCTCAAAGTGAAACCCCAAAGTCAGGGTGAACTCTTACACCCCGGCTGCACAGCAGTGTTAACACCTCTGCCCAATGCACTCCCAGGCGGTCCTGGTGAGCACCCCAGTTCTCAGCACCCCAGGATGCCCGCAGCAGGGAGCCGAGTAGGGTGGGTAGTGCAGCCAGGCATGGTACTCATCCTTTTGCTTTTTTTGGAGCAGTGGTAAGATGTAGAGTCCACCTTCTTCCCGCCAGCCCCAAGCCATCCAGCTGGCAGCGCAGCAGCTTCGGCTACAGCGTGGCCAACTCAGCCCCTCTTCCCTTTGGCAAGCGAAACACGGAGACAGGTGATTATGCTGATATCACGAGTGGTTTAGGACCTTCCTGCGTGAAAGACTGCTGACAGAAACAAGAGCTTGGATGATTACTGGCCACCAAACGCGTCTGTTACAACAGACACATCTCAAATGCCAAAGTCCAACGTGGAACCTTTTAATGACGACACTTACTACCACTTAGGTGAAGCTACGGTGCCCTGGCTGGCTCTGAAACAGCAGCGATGCTCACCGCTGCAAAATTCCCCGGCTGAGTTATTAGCACGCTTCAGAAGCACGGGCACACAACCACCCTGGGAGGAAAGCAGATCAGAGATTTTTCTACAAGTTTTTCAGAAGTTTGAGGTCACATTATACAGTTACACTGCTATGTCCATGCCAGTTCACGTGTGTCCTGGGTTCAGCTGAGACAGAGTTAACTTTCTTCATCATAGCCAACAAGAGGCTGAGGTTTGGGTTTGTGCTCAGAAGAAAGCTGATAAAAGTGATGTTCACACGGCTGCCAAGGTCTTCCAGCTTCTCTGGCTGTCTGCAAACAGGAGAAGCTGGGAGGGAGCACAGCCCCAGTGACCAGCCCAGGATTTGATCTTAGGTTCAGGACTGAGACCCAGAGTGGCCAATAATCTATCCCATAACATACACGTCATGTCCAGTATATAGGTGAGGACCCTCCGGAAGATTGGCCCTTTTGGTTCCGGATCTCTTTTGCTCCAGGTCATCTCGCTCCAGGTGGTCGCTCTCCCAAGGCCTTTCCCCCCAACCCTGGTCAGCTCTGGGACGCTGGGACTGTTCTCTCCGTGCAGTTTCGGGACTCTCCCTGCTCCGGGATCGTTAGCTGGGAAGAGGCTGAGCCTTGGTCATGGGGTCGCGGGGCAGTATCACTGTGCATCACTCACTTGTATATAGTTTTATTTTCAATATTATTGTAGTTTAAATTGTTCTTATCTCAACCCACTAGTCCTTTTTTCCCTTTACCCCTTTAATTCTCTCCTCTGTCCTCGGGTGGGGGGGGATTGGGTGAGCGGGTGTGTGGTTTGGCCCACCAACCACTGCAGCAGACATTGTGGTGACTCCAACCTTAGTGTCCTCTACAGCCACACAAACCACGGCCACTGAAGCCCTGGCAGCTGCTATATTAACACAATGCACCAGCATGGGCTGATTCAAGGGAAGGCGGGCAGCTCTGAGGGAACATTATTCCCACCTGTGTTCGTCAAAAGATTGTCATAAGAAAGTGCTACAAAAAGGCCATTATCTACTTCTCGGATACAAATCCTCTGCCTACGCGCTTAGCCACATTTAAGTCTGGCCAGACTCAGGTGTGACACCATGCATCTTGCGTGAACACAGCTCCAAAGCTCCCACTTCACCCCCAGCACACATCTTCTGGATGGTCCTTCATCCACTGTTTGTCAGCACCCAGCCTCTCTCCACCACCAGGATTTGATTCAGTCATTTCTGACATGAAATTATTTTTATCCTTTTGTCGTTACAGCTGCTTGAAAATAAAGTTTGGCAAATGTGCCACGAAATCCTAGGATATAGCATCAGAGGCAACTACACTCTGGAGAAAATGTTTATATATGTACAGTGCTTTAAAGACGTTTTACTGCTTGGCAGAGTTCAGCACCTTCTCTGGAGCCTCTGCCCCATTTGGGAAATCCATGTTCATTTATTCTATTTTCGTAACACTTAACCTCTCTTCAACTGACAGCAAATCTGGGCACCGCTGGCAGGAACAAAGGAGCTGGGGTCTCTCTAGACTGAAGTGACTTTTGGGGATGATCCATGGGACATCTCATGCCTCCCAAAGTACGATGACAGCTGCACCAGACACATTCCCCTGCTGGAAAAGGTGCCAGTCAATGGTGCAGAGGAGTTAAGACAAGGTCCATTGCCCATGAACATCACCAAGGCCCTAAACAATATTTACGTATGCTGCTTCTCACCCATGGGATTAGAAAATATGGCAAGACACAACCGACTCCATACGTTCCTTCTCCTTTCCATTAATCAGGCAGGCAGCCACCTCTCCGGGCACGGTCACAACATGAAACAGGACAAGGACATCATGACACCCCTACGAGGCAGGCTCCAGGCATCTCAGTTCTTTCCCCAAAAGGGGAAAGGAGGGCTGATCTTGCTCCTGCTTGTATCAGACCACGATATAAAAATTCTTTGTATAATGCTGCTGCCTCAAAACCAAAGGTACAAAGACCAAGCATCACATTTAGCGATTTGGGTCTCTAGCTTCCAATGTTGTCTTGCCTCTTCTTTCAAGTCCCAACACTTCATTTGCTTTTCTCATTTACCAGCTAGTAACCTGGTTGTGAACCTGTCCAGAGGCTGTCCGTGTAAAGGCCCGCTGTCACTTTTCAGGAGGTTCCCAACATTCAGAGTCACAAAGAAATGCCCCTAAGCAGAACCTGAAAATCCACCATAAAAGGTCAGAAACCAAATAACAAACAGAAAGGTTGTTAGCACTATTAGTTAAAAAAAACCCAAAAAAAACCAAAGGACTACCAAAATCATCCTTTTCTTTCCAGTTTAACCCATTGCTGTGCAGTCTGAAGAGTGGCATTGATGAGCTCAGCCTGGCCTGGGATGCAGTCCCTTCTTCCACATTGGCTGCTCAGCCCCTCCTGGCAATCCGGCCCCTTTAAGACCTCTCACAAGTCTCACATCCAGTTTGAAAATCCTGACCAAGAAGTATATTTAACCTCTGTAATCCCTTTTATGGTTTTTTTAAACTGAATTTTCGATGAGTGTGTCATTGTGATTACAACATGGGCCATGATAGGAAATATGAGAGATTTCACACAATGGGTTCCAGTCTGTGCTGTTTAAATGAGCGACTGGGAGCAGAGATCTCCAATGGCTTCAGACGGAGGAGGAGCAGGCTGCTGAGCTTCTGCAACTGCTCAAGCACAAAGAAACCCAGGAAAACATCAGTGTAACCTACTACAAGCCTTTATCGAGCTGGCTGGACCTCGCCACACTGATCAGGATTTAGACTAACAATCATTATTTTTGGGAAAAGCTGGGGCCCTTACTCTTATCAAAAAATTATAACAAAAAAAAAAAAAAGTGCAGCTCCCTCAGCCATTCATCCAGCAACTAGGAGCAGCTGTGAGGTCTATGCACCGCTTAGCACATTCAGGAAGAGCGCCTTACACGATGCAAAGCCTTATGCTGACCTTTTGCCCAGGGCTAAATCCTACGCTTGATGCATTACACACCCCTACACGAGCTCCCGGGGATGTGTGTATGTGACAGTAACCCAGCTCTGATTGCTGACCAGAGGCAAGTTCTTCAGGGTGCCATACGTTTACTCACCCTAATTTGCTCTGTGATCTTTAAAAAAATTAAATTGTTTTTATGAAACAAAGGAGAAGGGTTGCACTAAGCAGTTGCCTGTTTTCAGGCCTGAGTAACCAGAGAGTAACTAGGACAAAGTTTGATCCATTTCAAAATAGCGACATATTTTTAATGACCCATAAGCCCATTTTTAGAACACAGCGAGGACTTTCTGCCTTAGTTTGAGCAAAAGCCTGACACTCCTCCTTTGCCAGCTAGGCTGAAAAATGTAGCAGTGGAAGAGTCACCCCACGGACTGATGTCACCAGACAATGCTGCAGCCACTGGATGTAAACACATCTTTCAGGGCAACGACGTTCTGTCGTATAAATGCACACTTTTAATAAAGGGGGTGATTTTTTCCCCCCCCCCAGTAAAAAATACAGGCATTTTGCTCTCTAGTTTATTACCTGCAATGTCAACCAGCCTGGTAAAGCACTGGAGAATTATTTGAAGAATATGTAAACCTCTGTGGAAGACAAGGTATGATTTTGACCTGCGGATGGCTTGCAGCAGAAGGTGGCTGATCCCACAGAGATCCACTCGGATCCACAGAGAGTTCCAGATTCTTGCAATCTAAGGAAGAGTTCAGCAAAGGAGTGACACATCACATTTCACTCAAGTACAGCTTAGCAGAATGTTTAGACCAAGCGATGTGCTTAATTAGCTTGCTGGACCCAAGCTGTACTTTCCAAGATAATGTTTTCTCCATTTATATCCGTTTTCGGCCTCATTTGCATTTTCTTCTCATGCTATCAAGATCCGAGGGGAAAGCACCAGCGTGGGTACGTGTGTGCAATACTCAACACACGCAGAGACGGGACTGACAGCTCTGTGAGACAAAGCTGAGAACGTCAGCATGTGCGCAGGGAAGTTCTCCCTCCAGTTTACCCAAGGGTCTAACGACCTTCGTCAAGAGTCACAGTTAAAAATGACACCGATCAAACGAGCGCTGCTCATTTTCTCCTGGCTCTCTTGCAAGGAGAGCACCACCCTCTCCATTTACTCAAATCACACGTTCCGTTACCCAAATGCTTCCGCAAACACGTCCCTCAGCTGTTAATCATTCCTGTGGAAAGCACATCCATACCAACTAGAGTGTAACGTGCGTCTCGGAACATCCCGGCTCTGCTCACCTGCTCTGCCGGATGAGACAGGACACAGAGTCCACAACTCAGAAGGAATGAAAAATTATTCCCTTCAGCACCCTCAAATGCCTGTAGAAAACCTGATTTTCTGTAGAACCGGCGGAAGCTGGTAAAGCGACACATCACGGTGTGCCGGATGGCGAAGGCTGGGCCGCAGCCGGGGCTGCAGCTGGGGTAAAAGGGGGTAAAAGGCGGCAGGAGCCCCTTTTCTATCCCGGTGCAGCCCACCTGTGGGACCAGCTCCGGCCCCAGCGGTGGATCCGGGCCCGCTGCGGGCAGGCGGAGGAGAAGGAGGAGGAGAAGGGAAACCTTCCAGGAAGCCGCCACACAGCTTCCACCTCCCCACAGCCCCGCTCCTGCCAGCTCCCCGGGGCTCAGGCGGGGTTTGGGAAGGGCTGGCTCTGAAATGGCCCCTCTCCAGAGGGTCTGACACGCCAGCAAAGCCCTACAGCCTCCAGAAATGTGAAAAAACCCCTTTGTAGGAGCGACCTGCCGGGGGAAGGCCGCTCCGTCTGAGGGAGAAGGTGGGGCGAGCGGCCGGGGTGGGGGCTGAGGTGACATCCCCCGCCGCCACCATCTCTGAGGACTGGTCCTGTGGGGCGAGGGGTGCGAGGGCAGCCCGCAGACCCGAGGCAGCCCCAGGGCTCCCCGCGGCGGTGGCTGCCGGGGCTGCCCGGCCCCGTGTGGGGCGCAGGGCCCTGCGCTCGCCATGCCGAGGGCGGTGGCGGCGGCTCCTCTCCTTCCCCGTCAGCCCAAACCCCCCTTCCCCAGCCACGCTGCCAGCAGAGGAGGGGCAACCAGACCCCCCACCACCTCCTCCAGCCCCCCAGAAACCATGTGGGGGGGTAAAAGATCTGCGGTCCCACGGGTGGAGCGGGGAGAGCGCATCCCAACGGCCCCTCAGCCCCCTCCCGGGCCGGCCGAGCCCCCCGCACCCGCTGCCCCGCCCCAATGGCCCAGGCGGGGCCGGTCGCGCCCCCCGCTCCCTGGCCACCGCAGGCCCGGCATTGTTCCCGCCCGTCCCGCTTCCCCCGCCGCCTACCCCAGCTGCTCCTCTCCCGGCGGTTCCGGGCCATGGCGGGGCGCGGGGCTGCCCGGGCCTCGGCGGCTGCNGGCAGCATCCCCGCCCGCCGCTACGGCGTGGCCCTGGGGCACCCGCCCACGCTGCGCCCGCCCACGGGGCACCCACGCGTGGACTGACACCCGTGTCAGGGTCCAGGGGTGCCCACACTCCGGGGTGTCCCAAACCTGGGGTATCCGGCACCCCCACAGGCACCCACCCATGGGGGAAGGGGGTAGGGGGATTCCTGGGGGACCCAGCACAGCCAGGTCACTCCTGCCAGGGCACTGGGCTCGTGGGGGGGTCCCCACATGGGGGGCATCCACACCTGGGGAGCACTAAGCACCCTGCTGGGCACCCCACACCCTGGGGGATCCCCACCTGGTCCACAGTCGGGGCAGCCACACGTTGGGAATTGGGGACTGACACCCCTGGGTCAGGCGTGGGAGGATCCAGGGGTGCCCACACTCCGGGGTGGCCCCAAACCTGGGGTATTCAGCACCCCCATGGGTACCCACGCGTGGGGAGGGCATGCCTGGAGGACCCCACACAGCCAGGTCACTGCTGGGTAGCCACAGTCAGGGTACCTGGGACCCCCACGGGCACCCACCCATGGGGAGGACATGCTGGGGGGACCCAGCACAGGCAGGATGCACCCACAGCCAGGTCACTCCTGCACTGGGCTCATGGGTGGGGACCCACATGGGGGGCATCCCCACCCAGCGAGCACTAAGCACACTGGTGGGCACCCCACACCCTGGGGGCATCCCCGCCTGGGGCACCGGGCTCTTCTGGGGCACTGGGCACACCCTGTGGGCACCCACAGGTGGGGGGACATTGGGCACACCGCTCCCCACTCAGCCTGCACAGCGTGGGATGGGCTTGGGAGTTGTGCACGTGCACAAAGACCCACCCAGCTGGGGGTCACCCAGGTGGGGGACGCACCCCAAAGCAGAGCCACGCACCATGCACACACAGAGCTTGAACATGCGACGCACCCTTCCCAGAGTGTGCGGCAAGCGGAGGTGGACTGAGAAATCACGGGAGGGATCCTTCCCCGGGGTGGGGGTCAGCCAGGTCCCGCTCCCCCCAATGGCAGCATCCGTGGGGTGTAGGAGCTGCAGGCTGTATAGGTGCAGATGAAGCATGAAAGATGAAACTTGAGGACCAGGGGTGCTTGTTTCCCCTGGGGAGGATTTCATGATTGATAACGTACCTTCCCTTCAGGTTTCCCTCTAACAGCAAGCGCTCAGCCCTCGTATTTGGGGTTGATTCAGTGCTTTGCCACGTCAGGCTGTGACTCAGCCCGAGCGCTCGGGAACGCCCAGGCACAAAACCTGGGCAAGGGAGCTGCAGCGCTAGCCCTGCACCCCAGCTGCCCCGAGGTGCCCCTTGCGCCCCGAAACATCCCACCTGGAGGGACGCAAGGGAGCACATTCCAATTCCCTTTTCTTTGCCTTCCCGCGCTCTCTTGCTGCAGCACCCCAGGCCTGGGCTTATTGTGCAAACCCACGAGAAGTGTCAAAGCCCTTTACAACGCCGGCTGCAGGCTGCCACGCCGGCGAGTGTGACCGTCCTCAGCATGCCAACCGAACGCTTGTCCATGCTCTTGATGCCAACAAGCTCCTGGTCAATTCGTCTGAGGCCACAGCCCTGTGCTGCTCTTTGGAAAAAAAATGCACAGCCCGGCGCTCGAGGCGTGATCTCTAAACTGGAAATGTGGGAGTCACCAGAGGGTCATATGGGCCAAGATCTAGAAGGATGCAAGGGGAATTGACCCCTAGGCTGTGCCTGCAAGAGATTTTGGGAGAGTGCTGCTCATTTCTGCCTGCAGTGGTCAGGGAAAGCCAATGGCCATCCAGCTTTGTTGGACCCGCAGGAACCGCCAGGATCGGCTTTTCATTTTTGAAAGCGGGAAAAACATTCACAAGTGAATTAATTTTCTGTTCCAGGTGGCTCACCCGTGCCAAAGCCATGCGTTGTTGCACTCCCATCGATATGCTGATATTTAATTTGTGAGCGTCCTCTCCAATACTCGCCAACTGCCTCTCCTCGGCTTCCTCCCCGTGTTTACAGCATCCGAGCAAAACATCTAATTCCAGCTCGCTGAAGCACTGGTTCTCACGTGGAAGGCGGCTGAATCCTCCTGCCCGAGATGGCCGGGCGTGGTGACCACGAGGAGCTCAGCCGCTCGGGGCCTTGGCAAAAGCTCTTTTACGATTTTTATAAATAATCCCTGAAGGCGCATGTGCCTGCTGGTTCTTTGAAGTGGCAGAGAAATGACCAGCGTTGTGAGGGGTTCAAATACGTTGAAAGACGGAATTAAAAGAAAAGAAGCTGGGAAATGGAGAGGGGGGGGGAAAAGAAGGATGGAAAAGGAGATCTGTTAATTTGGAAGTCTAATTAAACCAAGACGGGCTCAGGTCCTGTTTCCTCATTCCCTTTGAAAGTTGCTGCCTAGGTCAAGCTTGTGCTGCCTCATTTACTGGCCTTTTTTCCCCTTTTTCTTTCCACTATGGCACATGGTATCAAAGTGAAGGAGGAGCGGAGAGGTTTGATCCTGTGCTGTGCTGGCGTCTGTATGAACTCCCAAGGCTTTTTCCTGCATTATTTCCTACGATCCCAAATCAAGGCGATTTGCAGATGATTTCCAAGGGGTAACTCAGCATTTGTTCATTTTCTCCCACCATCCATCCCTTCGCTCCTCCGATTCATCCTTCCTTTATTTTTCCAGTTGCAAACAGCCCTTCCTAGGAATTATCTTTACATTCTTGCTGCCCGAGATCACAAAGAGTGAATTTCACAGCAGATGCGCTGAGCAGGCAGACAACGGATGGATTCTCGAGGAAAAAAACGGTGTTAAACGGGGGAAAAGCAAAAAGAGAAAATACCCCAGAGAGAGAGACTGCAGCCAGGGCTCCCCACGCCGTAGACAGAGAGCTGAGGAGGCCCCAGAATTAGGCGAGAACCTGGATTTAAATCCATCATGCGTCCTGCTCACACAGCTCGCGAGGGCAGTTTCATAACTCCCCTTGGTTCGACTGGCCCCATTACCCAGGCAGCACTCACAGCTCCTTTTCATATCCCCAGCCCTTCGCAGAGACCAGCCGCGTTGTGCAATGCTTATGAGAGAGGTGGGAAAGGGACGCTGCAAGATCTCTGCTCTTTCCCTGGTGCCACCAAGCACTCGCTGGGGCTTGCCGTGGAACAAAACCCTGCCATCCCCCCGCGTTTTCCTTGCAAGGCGCTGTCTTCGAGTGGCAGATCTGTTCTTATGGTGGTTATACAAGGTTCTTGAATATGTTCGCTTCTTCCCCACAATTATTATTATCACTTCTGCCTTCCCAGCCTTCAGTCTTTCTGCTTAATTGCATGGGAAAAGAAAAGGAATATTTTTCCTCCGCTGTGTTTGAAGAGTATTGCAAGGGGACTTCTCCCAAGCAGTTACGCTCCTCTGCGGCGGTGATTTGTCATCGCTGGTTTCATTTCTGTACCCTTGTTCGTGTGTTAAGAGGCCACGATTCCTAGCAAATATTAAAAAAAATTATAAAACAGAAGCAGCTTTTTCCCCACTCATGTTAGAAGCTGAAGCCTTTCTAACATTTCTCTGGTTTTTTTTTTTCTTATTGAAATATTTTTAAGTGATGCAGATCTTTGCTGCTTAGGAAATCCTTCTATTCCTGCTGTTCCTATTTCTCACCCCGAACAGTGTTATGACTGCCTACGTTTACGTGGGGTTTGCAGCCAAAGGAATTATCTTTGCTCCTCCTGTAAACACGAGTGCACGCTATGGCTGTAACAGAGCCATCGTATTTCACTCGTAGACGAGACAGAATTTCAGGGGTTAATTAAATGATTTGTTTAATCAGTCTGCGTGAAGGTCCTTAACTGAAGCAACGATGCAAGAATACAGAAAGCCACGTAGATAAAGAGCCATCAGCCCAAAACTTCAACCAGAGCAACCCCAGAGTGAGTTCAGAGACAGGTTTGGTTTTACCTCGGGGGCTGCCTTTGCACCATCAGCACCAAACACCAAAATGAGAAGAAATTGCCGAAGTCCAGCAATAAACAAATGCCACTTTTCTAACCTGAATTAGACTATCAGGCTGGTTTCCAGGAGGTTCCTCGCCCCAAACAGCATCCTCAGGACTTTTGCAAGGTTTTGCTGGATTTGAATAAAATCTCCCGCTCTCAGCCGCGGGTTCAGATGACACCGTAGAACCGTCTGCATGTGCCTCGGCGCTGTATCCGGAGCCTCGCTGCCTCGCAGCCTCTGCTTATTCCTGAGACACACCACCATGGCAGGACTCACTACAACCTGCCGAGATTTCTCTTCCTTCCTCTTATTTCTCTTTAGACCTCAGTAAAATCTCTTCTAAGCCCAGCTTCCCCTCTGTTTCCAATATTGTTTTAATTTGTTCTTTCTCTCCTGCACTGATGGGCAGATGGACCCTCTATTCAAACCATCCTTCCTCACCAGTCTCTTTTTTTTTTTTTTTGCAACGTGGCTTTAGTAAAAGTCCAAGCCAAAATCTGGGCGTGCCAAGTTTATTTCTAGGATTTCCCCCTGAAGATAAGCCTCATCCAGGGAAAGGCTTCCAGCTCCTCTTGCATCTTGGCAGAAACAACCAAATCCACCTGCCTGCATGATTCAGCAAGATATCTGCAATATGTTCCAGCCAGGTTCGTGCACCTGGAAACAGGGGGAGAAGCCGGGTTTCCAGCAGTGCTCTGAAGTCCCTTTGTTAATGCTGCTTTTAACCGAACGGTCCCATTTTCCTGCATCCTCCTGCTGAGCAGCGACTGTCGGCGGTGCTGCCTGCTTCACCTCTGCCCTCCCGCGCGTGCACGTGGGAGGGAAGAGCATCCAGCTGGTTTCCTTCCTCTGCACGCAAACAGCACAATCAGCTGCAAAGTCTCCTGAGACACATCTACGTAAAACGGGGCGACACAAACATAATGTATAGCTGCTAGCGCTCCTGTTCCTTCCGTGAAAAACAAATCCTTGTGCAAGGGCCTCGGTTAAAGCTGGTGTGAGGGTCTGAGCTATGTCTTAGTTCATTTTCCTGCTCCTGCAAGGGATACAAGTCTCCTGACATCCTGAAAAGGCTTTGCTCTCCCTTCATGGCTTTTCTCACTTCCCACAGCATCCCAGCAACAAACCCTGGAGAGATCCTCTGTCTATGGGAGACTGATGCTCTCCTGAGCTGGTGAATTCCCACGCTGGAAAAGCATCTATCAGGCCTGGATGCCATCTCCTCCATCTTTTCTTGCCCAAAGCTGCTCCCTCCGCTGTGTTCTTTGCATCCGTCTTGCCAAGACCTTTCCCTCAGAAAGAAATTAGCATTATCCTTTTAGAGCCCCTTTACTCCAGCTCTCTCATTTTTTTCCAGGCATCTTTTGTCCTTGTCATCACGTGCCCACAGCAACCGTCATCCCAGCTGCCCCAAAGGGCCATTCCAGCAGCGAGAACCCATCGGGGACCCTGCGAAACCTGCCCTGTCTTATTCTGGGTCCCACTAACAGAGCAAGAAAAACGGCATTACCAGCACCGAGAGCTGCCGAGGTGATGCCGAGAAGCTTTAGTAGGTTCAGCATCCCACCTGTCGCAGGCAGAACTGGTGCCCCGCTCTTGGCCATGGGGAGACAGGGTATATAGTCCATCAGGGAAGAAAACCAGCCTGAAAAACCCAAACCACAAACTTAGGAAAAAAAAAAGCTGCATCTCGAATCACAGGGAAGATGCTGCAGCATTTCTTGGAGCGTACTCTGTCTCCTCACGGATGCAGTTTGGTGTAAAATCCAGTGGATTGCAGGAATCAGCGGGAAAAGCTGCAGGTTCTCGAGCTGATTCCTGAGTTTTCAGCCTCGGCATCGCCGTGCAGCTGATCTGGTTTGTTATTCAAACACACCCCAAGGACCAAGTGATCCCACAGAATAGTTCTGAATACCTTCCGTGCGAGATTAGGTGAAATCAAAGACATTTTAGCAGTCTGATAAAAGCTAGGGCTGAAGTATTTTTTCTTCATGCTGCTGTTTCATAGCTCAGGGTTTCTTATTTGACAACGAACACCCGTTCACACGCACGGCAGGTTCCGCTGCTTTTAAAACCACCTTTATTATATCGTTCAGTTAGAAATTTCTAGTTTTGCATATACTGTTACTGGGTGAATCTTGATGTCTTATTAAAATAACCTTGGCTGTTCTTCCTCTTCAGACTACAATGCAAGCAGATCGCATTCTCTAACCCTACGTAATGCCTTATGTAAAACCACTTAACATTCCTTTTAAGGCTGGGACCCATCCAGATGAAAGACGCTGCATAAAAGCACATTCTTTAACACGCTTGACCAGAAAAGCAACGTGGTCTAGGGTGGAAAATACAGAGTGGGAATCGGCGTGCGTTCAAGAGCCCGCTCCTGGCCACGTGCCGTGTTGCTTTGCACAACTCATTTTTCTGCTCCCATTTTTCTAATCGTGAGATAGTAATAGCGATACAGTCCTGGTGCTGTTATTATTGACGTATGTTTTCCAGAAGCGCTTCCAGCAGGGACCGAGACTCAAGGTGGACTAAAGCTCGGATCAGGAGGCAAGCTCTGATCCACCGGCCATAGGGGATGGGAAACTACACCTCCAGTGTGGTGAAACTTAACCCAGCGAGGACAAAATAGCAGTCAAGACAGGATTTGCATTAAATTGCATTCGCTGGATGGTCCTTGGATCTGTAAGATGGTCTAGGAGGCCAAGTCTTAACGCACCATTTGCCACTGGAAAATGGAATGGCTTCTTGCCTGTCCTGTCATCTGATGGCTTGTCAAGAGCAGCAAACCCGCGGAGTGAAAAGCGGCGTTCGAACCCTCAGCCGAGGAAGAGAAACGAAAAAAAAGGACACAAACAGCTCGCTATCAGGAGTGCAGGAAGCTAATTTATGGGGGGAGAGGTAATTGTTTTGTTAAAAATCGCTTGAGGAAATACAGCTCCCTAAAGGGTAAATAGTTTCTTCTTTATTTGCTGGGTGTTCAGGAAAACTTACGTATTTATGTTGGAGAGAACATACAGGATGTAGAAGGCTTTCAGGGTACAAGGGGAAATTAAATTTGAATCTCTTTCGGTTAGCAGTCCCGTGCTCCCCTTTCTGGAAGGAGGACAGTTACATTTTGGAGCCTGCTTCTGACACACACCATTTCAAATCAGCTCGGAAATAAAAACCCAATAAAATCAAAAGCCTCTACACTCTTCCCAAGAGTCTGCATACCTTGTCTGTGAGTTTAACCTAAAGCAATAGGCCGATCCTGACGGGTTAGGTACAGAGCCTGTGCTTTGGAGGAAAAGCTTATGCAACCGGCAGCACTGTTTCAGGTACTCGCACGTGGGATTTCTAAATGTGCTGGAGCAAGCGTAAAACCCGGACTCCATTTCAAACCGAGAATCAGCACCCAGCTACTTTGTCGATAGAGAATATTGGACCCGCGCGGGCTGCCTGACTGCCAAAGAGACAGAATCTGTTCTTAAACAGCCAGAGTCCTGAACACCAAAAAGACTTGTACATCTGGCATCCATTTCATTTTTTTTTTCTACCTAACTTTTGCCAACGTATTTCCTGCGTTGAGTAGGTGGTATTTTTTTTGCGTCTAGAAAAATCACACCTCCTCCTTTTAGGCCTTAATGATTTTACATGCAGCGAATACTACTGCTAATTCCAGCATTTCTCTGCTCCGTATCCCCACCTTTGGGTTTCATGCATTCTTCAGCACTCATTTGAGAGACCATAGGTCGGTTTTGCTCAGAATTTCAGCTGCCTCGCTGAAAATAATCATTCTCCAAAGAGGGAAAGGCAGATAACACAATATTTTCCATCCCTCAGTTTCAAAGAAGCTTTTTTTTGACTTTAGGAGCCCAAGGAGACAAGTCCCAGCAAGCCTGAGCTAGTGCGCGTGTGACTATCGTTGCACTGGCTGCCCACAAAGCTGAATACCGTGGCGCTTGATTAGCTCGCAAAAAGGATTACGTGACGCGGCTGTGAGGCTGCAATCCAGGTTGCAAAGGATGGAACTTTCTGACCTGGAGAGTCCTACCCCTTTTGTGTCCTTGTTTCCCCCCACCTGGTACATCCTCCTCCTCTTTTTCTTCCTCCTCCTCCTCCTCTCACACCTCAGAGCCTCTCTGGGAGCAGGTCATCCTCCGGCGCTCAGCTCGGAGCAGGGTTTTGCCACGGCAGCAAATAATGTACACAAAGGAACAGCTCCGGTGTTAAAGATGGAAAGCTCACCTGGTGTTTGGCAGAAAAATACATACAAATTAAAATATATATATATATGTGGTGTAGGCAAGTGGGGGCTTTTCTCCTGCCTCAAACCAAGGGGCACAGGGCAAAAGCCAGCCCTGACACCTGCCTCTCCACAGCCAAGACACGGAGCTGCTGGAGCGGAGCCAGAGGAGTCACAGAGATGGTCCGAGGCTGGAGCNTGGCGGTGCCGGTGGCCGCGCTGTGGCGCTGCGGCGTCGCGGAGGCCCGCGGCCGTCCCGTCCCGATCCGACCCGTCCCGGCTCGGCTGTGGGCTCGGCCGGGCGGTGCGTGCGCGGGGGCCGGGGCAGCGGCGGGCAGCGGGGCCGCGGCTGGGGAGGAGGAGGAGGAGGAAAAGGAGGAGGAGGCGGCGGAGGCGCTCCCTCTCCGGCAGGACAAAGGGCTCAGGTAGGAGCCGGCCCGGCCTTGCTGCGGGCCTGGCTGCGGGCGGGCTGGCGGCTGCCCCGGCCGGGCCTCCTCAGCGCCGGCGGGACGGCACCTCCCTCCCCACAGCCGGCCCAGGGCGGTTGTTACCCGCCGGGTTCGGAGCTTCCCCGTTAACCCCCGGGGAGCACCGTGGAGGCTGTGGAGGGCGCTGCCCCCGCCGGCCGTGGTAACCGCCGGCTGCCTGCCTTTGTCTGGGCGGCCGCGGCCCAGAGCCCGCCCCGGGAGCCCCCCTTCAGCCGGGCGCTTTCCGCCGCAGGAGCGATGAGGGGCCGGCTGCCGCGTTAGGAGCGTTCCCCGGCCGGAGGGGTGAGGAGGAAAGCGGGCGCTGGGCCCCTTCCCCCCCGCTGGGGGCTGGAGATGGAGCCGGCGGCGCGGCCCAGCGGGGATATCCTGAGGAGGAACCCGCAGCAGGACTACGAGCTGATCCAGCGGGTGGGGAGCGGCACCTACGGCGATGTCTACAAGGTGAGGGGCCTGGAGGGGAGGGGGGGGGTTCTCCTCACGGCCTGGCCGGGCTCAGGGCGGCCAGGGAGCGGCTGGGATGGAGCGGAGCCTGAAAACTTGGGGGTTTGGGGCATCGCTGGCAAAGTGTGAGGCGTCCACCCGCTTCTGAGACCTTTATTTGAAAGGATTGAGGGGGGTGAGGCAGTGGAACAGGGTGCCCAGAGCAGCTGTGGATGCCCCATCCCTGGAGGGGTTCAAGGCCAGGCTGGATGAGGCTTTGGGCAACCTGGGCTGGTGGGAGGTGTCCCTGCCCATGGCAGGGGGTGGCACTGGATGGGCTTTAAGGTCCCTTCCAACCCAAACCATCCTGTGACTCTCTGACTTGTAGCGTTGGAGAAGGGTCGGTCCCCTCACTGGTTTCTTAGAGATCTGAATTGGTGAATATTTAGTATCCCACTAGAGGAGGTAAGGGATATCTATCTGCTGTACCTGTTTCCAGAACACATCAGTTAAAGGGCCTGATTAAAAGGGTGCAGGTTTATCCCTGAGGTTAATAATAGCACGCAAAAGGCAGAAGCAGATTAAAGCTGGAGCGGAGATACAGCTCGCTGTAGAGTTGGTGCTGCAAACCCAGTAGATGCTCTTGAAATGGTGCGTCCTGGTGCTCCCATCGCCACAACCACAGCCACGGGAAGCAGAAGGTGTAGGCACAGTGCATTCCTCTCTGTGGGCTTCCCTGGGGGATACCCCTTCCCCAAACGGCAGGGATGCTCAGCAGCTTTAAGGGTTGGGTTGCTTATAAAGCAACCTTCAAGTTGCCTTAAAGTTTTCAGCCTGCGTTTGGCAATCTGCATTTTCAGCTGCATGGGAAAAGTGTTTTGCTTTGTAATGCTGTTGAGTGCGTTTAAAATAGACCTGACACAACCAACCGTACAAGAAAAGGTGTGTTACTCTGCCACATGAAAGGCAGCGGTAATTGCTCATGCTGGGGGAGGGCTCTTTGCTTATGTTCAAATTGAAATTTTATAGATGGATCTTGTTCCCACCCCCCCTTTGAAATGGTTACTTATGGCCTTGGGGAGTTATTTTTAAAAGTTTTCATGGTGCATATTTATCTTCCTTTTTTCCTCTTTTTTTTTTTTTTTTTTTTTTT
>VZTO01024730.1:42481-66436 GCA_013400615.1 Syrrhaptes paradoxus
CGGCACCTACGGCGATGTCTACAAGGGGAGGGGGCGGGGGGGGAGGGGGGGGGGTTCTCCTCACGGCCTGGCCGGGCTCAGGGCGGCCAGGGAGCGGCTGGGATGGAGCGGAGCCTGAAAACTTGGGGGTTTGGGGCATCGCTGGCAAAGTGTGAGGCGTCCACCCGCTTCTGAGACCTTTATTTGAAAGGATTGAGGGGGGTGAGGCAGTGGAACAGGGTGCCCAGAGCAGCTGTGGATGCCCCATCCCTGGAGGGGTTCAAGGCCAGGCTGGATGAGGCTTTGGGCAACCTGGGCTGGTGGGAGGTGTCCCTGCCCATGGCAGGGGGTGGCACTGGATGGGCTTTAAGGTCCCTTCCAACCCAAACCATCCTGTGACTCTCTGACTTGTAGCGTTGGAGAAGGGTCGGTCCAGCTGGTCCCCTCACTGGTTTCTTAGAGATCTGAATTGGTGAATATTTAGTATCCCACTAGAGGAGGTAAGGGATATCTATCTGCTGTACCTGTTTCCAGAACACATCAGGTAAAGGGCCTGATTAAAAGGGTGCAGGTTTATCCCTGAGGTTAATAATAGCACGCAAAAGGCAGAAGCAGATTAAAGCTGGAGCGGAGATACAGCTCGCTGTAGAGTTGGTGCTGCAAACCCAGTAGATGCTCTTGAAATGGTGCGTCCTGGTGCTCCCATCGCCACAACCACAGCCACGGGAAGCAGAAGGTGTAGGCACAGTGCATTCCTCTCTGTGGGCTTCCCTGGGGGATACCCCTTCCCCAAACGGCAGGGATGCTCAGCAGCTTTAAGGGTTGGGTTGCTTATAAAGCAACCTTCAAGTTGCCTTAAAGTTTTCAGCCTGCGTTTGGCAATCTGCATTTTCAGCTGCATGGGAAAAGTGTTTTGCTTTGTAATGCTGTTGAGTGCGTTTAAAATAGACCTGACACAACCAACCGTACAAGAAAAGGTGTGTTACTCTGCCACATGAAAGGCAGCGGTAATTGCTCATGCTGGGGGAGGGCTCTTTGCTTATGTTCAAATTGAAATTTTATAGATGGATCTTGTTCCCACCCCCCCTTTGAAATGGTTACTTATGGCCTTGGGGAGTTATTTTTAAAAGTTTTCATGGTGCATATTTATCTTCCTTTTTTCCTTTTTTTTTTTTTTTTTTTCTTTCTCCTAGAGTGCTGTGCACAGATCGATCAGCTTCTTTGCTAGGGAATCCAGCACCAAATCCTTTGAAAGGACATTTCAGTATTCATAAATCCAAAACTCAGCATACCCTGAGCTAGTTTGTTAGGCTGTGCCAACACAGTACAGGGCAACGTGACAAGAAATAACTAGTTGTGTTGCAGAGAAATACTTTTGTGTCAACTCTTTGCTCTTTGTGGAAAAAAAAGAAATATTCCCACTCTCATTATCCTGGTAATTAGTGGAGAGCTGTGCTGACATGTCATACAGCTTCCGGTTCCGGAGCTGGTTTGAATGCATGGCTCTGCTCTGTGCCATGTAAACATATCCCCTTTAAAAAAAAAAAAATCCCACAACCCTCCCCCTGCTCCATTCTTTGGGTTATGAAAAATGTGCCTTCTAATCCTGAAACACTTTCAGATGAGAATAAACTCAAAGCTTCTCATAGTGCAACCTGGCAAATTTAAATCAAAGTCTTTGTCAGTCTTTTTAGACGTTGTTATGAGTCTAAAACAAGTATAAAGTTAATGAGTTTAAAGTAGTTTGAGAGGCTGCATTTGTTTCTAGGTCACTGGTTTGCTCTTTGTTTTTATAAAGCCCTGCAACAGGGAGGAACTGTGTCGAGGGAGTACTGAATCGCATGGCACTGCCTGTTATGACAAATATGCAAAGCAAACTTATTTTTTAAAGTCGTTGATGTTATTGTAATTTTAAAAGTAACTAAGGTAAACCATTTTTTCTTGAAAGGACTTAACGTATAAACATTGTACTTTCATTTTTCTTAGTCCAAGTCCCTTCTTAGCACAGATGGCACATCTTGTGCTTGCTGAGGGCTGTCAGCAGTGTTTATAAATTTCATTTCTTAGTGAATATCTGATTGTTGGTACGTTGCAGAGCTCTGGCAAGGTTTGCTAGAGAGCGCTCTTAAATTAAAATGGAATTTTCCTCTCACCTCTTCAAGTGGTTTCTCTGCTCCATCGCTACTGAGTCACCAGCAGCTCCAGCACAGTTGTTTTGAGGATGTTTAAATGAGACAGCCTTTCTGATGGTGGGAGATCTGCCTCTTCCTCGGATGCTTTTTGGTGGTGGTGGTTCATGCCTCAAATTCTTCTTGGGGCATTTGGTAGCTTTTAGAGTAATTAGTTCTTTTTTGGATGTTGAAGGCGGAGGTTAAGCAAATATTTGTGTTCACTGTTAGGTTACAGAAGAATATTTAAGGCCTTTCTAAAAATCTCCTACCCACTTTGCTTTTCATTACTGCTGTGGAAGCTTAAAACTGAAAAGTGTTTTCTTAGTGTTTGTGGGCTTTTTTTTCTTTTGTGTGTCACATGGCACACAATAGTTGATTGTAGGATTGCTTGTGGTAGTTGATGTTGTTTTATTTTTTTTTTTTTCCCCAAAATGCCTTTCAGGCTGGGGGAGAAGCCGTCCATAAATAAACTATTTTCTTATCTATTCACAGCATGTGTAAGTAGATCCAAATTTGGGTCTTTTTTAAGAGAGAATGTTGCCATGAACCCGATTTTAATCCATTGGAATAATTTATCTCTCTCAAGGCACCGTATCACGCTATCTTAGATTTATGACTTCTGAAAGAGGCTGTAATAACGAAGATTGAGTACTCACTGAACCTTAATGTTACACTGACAATATTTTTTTTCTCCCTGTTCTCTGTCAAATGGTTACCATCCTCAGCATCGTCTCCCTTAACACCGCAAAGGTGAGGTCTATGGGGGTGAGGCTTTAATTTAGCTTTCCTGGCAAGATTTCTGTTTAGCCTCCTTGTTCATAGACATTAAAGTCTCAAAGCAGTATTTAAAAATGGTGTAAGTTTATTAATGCATCTGCATGGTCCTGCTGAAATAGACTTTGGGGTCTGCGGTTAATGTAGAAACATCCAGCTGACCAGTGTCCTAGGGCAGAAAATTTTCAAAGCCACTAGAAACTGTAAATAGAATTAATCGCCCGCCCTAGGAAGTGGTCTGTCAGATCCCATCCCAGGTAAACTCCCATGGAGTGGTCAGATCCTGGGTCTTGGTGAGTTTTCACGGGTGCCGGTGTGACCTGTCAGTGAACCTGCAGCTTTTCAGTAGTGCCTCGTAGTCTAATTTGTGTAAGGCCAGCTTTGATGTAACAAGTCCTCGCCATCAGCTCTATAAGCACGGTGTTTCTGCAAGTCCGTGATATTTTCTGGAAGTACTCGGAATAGTGTAAGACTGGCCTGTGTTGGTTAGCTGTGGGATTCCCTTGCACCAGAACATCGAGTCCTTTGGTTATATGGACTAGTAGACGTTGGTATGCTGAAGGGACACGGAAAACATGCACTGTGTTGGGGGGATGATTTACTTTAGCTCTGTCTTACCAGGATTTCCTGCGTGGTGTTTTTATTTGACGGCTTATTAATGGATTTATTGGAGAGGTTTAGGGGAAAGAATACCCTGTGTTGTGGTAAGAGATGCCAGGTCACCACTCTGTGCACGAAAAAAAGAATTTAGAGCCTTCTACGTTTGAAGTGCCTTCGATGCCAGTCTGTTGGCTCTGCTGGGGAACAAAATACTTCTACCCACTGCAGCCTCCTCTGTCTCCTTCTCCCCTAACTCCACAGGGCTTGGCTGTTTGTGGATTTTAATGCAAGTGTGCCAAACAGAGTTTTAACTAATTTTTGATTTTGGAGGAGGGGAACAAAAGGATGGTTTATGCTGACTGTCTTTTTGAATGCTCTTGTTTGAGCTGCAGGCTGCTTTTCGGGATGAATAGCTGTGTGTCTGTCCTCACTGAGCGGCGGGCATCAAATATGATCTTGTGCAGCAGTTCTAAAGCTGTCTTGTTTTGATTTTTCCAAGCAGGATTGTGAACAGCGCTGCAGTAGCTTTCCTTAAAAGTAAGCACAGGGGATGGAGAAATGAACCGTCTTAATTGCAGAGGCTACTCGTAAACACGAGATGGGTTTTTATTGAATATCATGGAAATTTCATTCCTTCTTGAGTCATCTGCTCAGTCTCTCTTCTCTTCTTGCCTTTTTTTTTTTTCCTTCTTAATCTCCTGCACCAGATAAAGGCATTAACTTAGAAGAAACGTGTACTGGTTTGCCCACTGGTCACTGCTGCAGTGAAATTGGATCGTGGCACACAGAGACTCTTTTACTCAAATACAGTTTAAGAAAAAAGTTATTTTTATTTTTTTAAAGGTTGCCATAGAAGTGAGACTCCGTCCAGTTTGAGACAAGTTTCATCCCTGTTTGTGTGATCAGTGCCTTATTCTCAGCGCTCTGGAGTATAATTCCTGGTGCAGTTAAGAGCTGTTGAGAACCTGTATTGGATATTTTGAAAATAATTTTTAATGTCAGTCTAATTTCACAGATCATGAGAACTTACTGGTTAAAGCGTTAAAGCTATTTGAAGTCAGCAGGTTAGGAATGGAGCATTAAGGCTTTGTTTCAGTACCAGGGCAGAGCTAGGGCTGTGATAGTTTTTAATCACATACTCCCAACTTCAGACAAATATGTTTTGGCAGCTGCAGGCCGATTGAATTGACCATCCTTGATTCAGCACTTCTGTCCCTGGTGAATGTACTTTGCTTACACGTATAAATTACCATAAAACATCGGTCACGTCAGGAGATTCCGCTCTTCCTCTCCAGATCAAAGCTTTCTGGTTAGCAGTGTTTGCTGTAGCCGTGCCTGCGCTCTGTGTACTCTTGTTTTTCCATATGAAGGGTGTTTAGAATGGCATCAAACCAGCCCTGCTGAGTTTCTTCTTGCTGCTGTGGAGTGTCTCTTCTGGGAACCTGCACGCTTTTCTTCCAGCATGCAGTCAGTAGGCTCTGTATCTTGCTGAGAACTAAGGTGCTCGGTGGATAACTGACACCCTCTGTTAGGATATTCAGGAGCTGGGGGCATGCCCTTGCTTTTACATTTGTAATCTTTGCAGGGTTTCTTATTAAGCATTTGGTCTTTTATCGTGGAACATTCAAAGCTGTTTGGCTTTAAGTGTTACCTCCTGTTGCTCATGTTTTCTGTTAACACTAGGTTCTGTGGCAGGAATAGAGTGCTCCCTATGTCCATTTCTCTCCGTTTCTTACTTTCAAAAGCAGGTAGTCTCTGAAATCTTAAAAATAAGGTCTGATTCCTTTTCCAGCTCTTTTGAAGAGAGTTATCCTCTGGGGCTGGGCCCTCAGAGGAGCCAAAGAAGGAGTGGTAGCAACGGTTTCAGTGTGCTGCCATCAGCTAGTACCAAGGCTGTACACAGCATCTCTGGAGCCATGGAGGAGCTGAAAGTCTGTTCTGTTGAGTTTACTGTCCTGTTGTCTCTGATGTGATCTTCAGTTGTGGTATTGCTGTCTAGTACTCCTCCTTCAGGAGGCATTCTGCTGGGTAGATGATTTTGTCATTCCTCATTTATTCGTCGTACAACCAGTGAGTGAGGCTGAGACATTCCGCAGACTTGCGCAGGAAGGAGTTAACCAGAACATGCTCTTTTTTTCCACTCATGTTGCACACATTCTTGGAGACAAGTCTGGAACACTAGAGATGCTTTATATGAGCTGCTGAGCCTTTTCTGTCTTCCACCCCAGAGCTCTGGTTCAACACGAGGCATCCATTCAGAGGAAGTGAGTAGTGCAGTTCATGCATCCCCTTTGAATGCAAACACACCACTCACCCTCCCAACAGCAGAGGAAGATCTGTTCTTCCTTCTCAGAAGAAGATCAGAATATTTGCATACCAGTATCTACTTCATCTTTGTCTCCAGAAGATGCGATGGTCGTTTGGATAACTTTGAATGTGTCCCCAGCCCATGGGGTGTCCGAGTGATTCCCAGTTCCCTTGGCAGAGGTGTGTGATAGAAGTACGCAGATCGTCCATGTCAGAGAGAATAGCTCTTCCTGTTAGCAAGGCCAGGACGGAGTTTGCCAGCGTATTTTGCTGACGCCATCAGCTGTCTGTCCGCTCTACAGCTGGAAAAACAAATACAGTTGCTACCTTTATTCGTATTTGGCACCTGGCTTCTTGATTATGGCTGTGAATAGAAAGAAGAGGCAGCATCAACCCAAGGTGATTACATATGAGAACAATGTGAAATGGGTAGGTCTCCGTGTTCATAAAAGTTGTTCATTAACTCGAGGCAACCTCAGTGCCTTGCTTCTTAGATTGTTGAGACTTTCTCACACTTTGCCATTTTGTTAGGATTTCAGATTTTATATTTCTTCAAGGAGTTAGAATCGTTCTTTCCCAATTTCTGAAGGATTCCTAGCAATAAGAGCACTCAGCAAGGTTTGGTGGATGCAGCAGCCTTTGATTTGTGGTTTATGGCTGTTTTGGTGGTCCTGAGGGCATTCTGGGATTCCCATAAAAAGTCCATGAGAAGGGCAGGGTATTTCATTCAAGATTTTGCATTTGTGGTCTATAAAACCAGATATTACCTTGCTTTTAATGGGGACAGGTAAATAAGGCAGACCTGACACTGGCACTAGTTGAAAAATAGCAAAAGACAATTAATTCCATCAGGCATTCCCCAAATCTCCTTACAGAGCGTACCCATGGAAGAGGTATTGCAGAAGGTTGTTATTCTGAACTTCCCATTTGGCCTCACCAGGTAGAGTAATCCTTCTGACAGGTTAAGCCAATCTGTCTAATTATAGTGAAGGTGGTTTTATATTATGTGCCACCACGTTCTTCTCCAAGCCGTGGTTTGCTAGACTGGAGAGCATGTTTACACAGGCATGTATACCATACAGCATTGTTTATCATGCATCTCCCACCCTCTTTCCCATCTCTCATGTAGGGAATCTGTTCAAGAGTGGCTTGTCTGTAGAACTGGAGTCCCTTCTGTTATCAAAATAGCAGAGCAGCTCCACTGAGAGTGAAATGCCCTTTAACTCCTTTCCCGACCTAGCCCTGCAAAATCAGGATCTTCATCTGCTGGATAATTTTGAGACCCAGACCTGCGTGCTCGTGTGTTCCCCTGCAGCTGGCCTGCAGGAAATGTCCCCATCACGCGAAGGTCTGAGCTGTCGGGACCTCCTCGCATATGGAGGCTGGATAAACTGCTCTTCCTTCCTAGATTGTTTGGGGGAAAATGTCAGTGTTTGGTACAGAGGGGTTCCCATTCTGCTCTTCAGCTTTCTAAATTCCTTCACCCAAGCGTTAGAGTAATTCATTTTATCCAGCACATGGACAGTGTCTGCAGGGACCTTCTCAGCCGCTTGAAGAGCCGAAGTTTACCTCTCCTGGTGGTGGATGGAAAAGGCAGTGTCGAGAAGCCGCGCTTGACCGTGTCTCTGGAGCAAAGAGCACGCGGGAGGGTGAGCAAAGGAATTGCTTCCTGGCTTCACCTTCTGTCGGAGCTGGAGGTCAGGGGTAAATCTGTCTTGTGGGTGCTGTTTCCGTCCTTCCCTGTTCAAATCCCAAGGAAAGGGATTCAAGAGGAGACTTGCTTACATGGAGACATTAGGAAGGCAGGGGGCATTAGGGAGAGGGCTAATGTTTTATCTCTGAGTCGGTGGCCATGGGGCCATCGGACACAGGATGGCGTGTTCCTCCCTGATGTGTCAAGAGGTGCTTGGACTATGGGATTTAGCATCACACATCTCTTTAAGTTGCTCACTTTTGAGGCTGCAGGATGCTAAGACATGGTTTTGGCAGACACCAGTCAGTACATCTGAAATTTGTTGCAACAGAGGGAGAATAAGAAGTGCCAAGGTTTTTGTTCCAAAGCCTTAGCCTCTTCCAGTGTTTTCCCTAGTCTGTGTGTTGCTGTATGTGTTCCTGCTGACTTCTCTGCTCTTGAAAGATCATGGAAGGTGCAGTCAGGGATATCCTTCAGAGCTTTGAGCTCACCCCCAGTCCTGGTGGCCACAACTGCTGCATTTACTGAACTGATCCATCAGAATAGGACCTTTAGTGCCATATTCGGTATTTTGGCACGTTAGAATGACTCTTCTCCCAAGTCTAGTGTTGTGTCTTAGGCATGGATATAGTGTGTAGAAGGCTCATGTTCTTATAGAGGTGAGGAATATCTGGCTGGACATTTCCAGAAAGCTGAATAAGAGATGGATTTGTAGCCTGTGCTCCTTCTCACCAGAGAGTGAGGAGGTCATTGCAGGGGGACTCTGCAGGCTTGTTGGTAAGAAATAGTTCTGGAGCTGCCTTTGTGTAGCTCTTTCTTGTGCAGCATTAAAAGCATCATTTCTTCTTATGTTTAATGTGATGGTCCGCCCCAAGAAGCTGTGTTTTTGCTCTCAGCTGTGTCTCTGGCTGTTTGCTGATCGTTGCTATTGAAGCAATGTAGGATTGTGTTCCATTTGCCTTAACTTGCTGTTTAATGCACAGACATGCAAGGTAATAGTTGAGTTACAATCATTAGCCTCCTGAAGATGTTTGGGAGATTTAGTCATGAATCTGAAGGGAAGGTAAGCGGTAAACTCTCTTGCACAGGCACAGAAATGTAAACACGGTATAGAAAGGTGGGGCCATACCATCTTTTATAGATGTACTTTGTCTTGATAAAACTTAAAGAATTAAAATTTGGCAGGAAGCAATGCCTGCTGAGTGTTCATTGCTCTCTGGTGATTAACAGCTTCAGGTATTTGTGTTGTGTTTATGTTGAAAACAGCAGCAGTTGAAATTTTCCTTTCAGGACATGTGGTCTGCAGTGGGGTAAGGGAGAGGATCTGATGTGTCACTTGCAGATATTCGCAGTTCTGTCATCTGCCAGAGGGGGGTTGTTAATTTAAATATAGTGATAGTTTCTCTTTTCATTTAAAACTGTTGAGTGATAGAAGCATTGCCATTTTAAATGCCCCCTGCCTTAAGAGGACAATTTCTGTTGCAGGGGAGGATAATGGTACCATATGTGGAGGGAGGAACTGAATAGCTCAGCTATGTGGGCATCGCTGCTATAGCGTGTACCTGCACAGTCACAAAACCTTCAGCAGCATGGTGTTTGGGAGGAGTCTGGGTCAGTAACTGGACAGGACAAGCGGTTTCAGCCTGGAGAAGAGAAGGCTCCGGGGAGACCCTCCAGCAGCTCCCAGTGCTGAAAGGGGGCTACAGGAGAGATGGGGGGCTCTGGGTCAGGGGGTGCAGGGACAGGACGAGGGGAACGGTTTGAAGCTGCAAGAGGGGAGATTAGATGAGATGTGAGGAAGAAATGTTTTACTGTGCAGGGGGTGAGGCAGTGGCCCAGGTTGCCCAGAGAAGCTGTGGATGCCCCATCCCTGGAGGGGTTCAAGGCCAGGCTGGATGAGGCTTTGGGCAACCTGGGCTGGTGGGAGGTGTCCCTGCCCATGGCAGGGGGTGGCACTGGATGGGCTTTAAGGTCCCTTCCAACCCAAACCAGTCTGTGATTTTATCATTAGCCATCACTTCAGCAGTCACAACCGATTGCCTGTTTAGGGTATATGAAGATGAATTTTTCCCTTTTCTCATTCTGTGGGTGTTGAGGTTTGTCTAAATCTTGCAGAGGGATGTCTTGTGTATGGAGTGACTGTGCTGGCTGGAGCAGCAGAGTTAGCTGCTGCAGGGATGGAGGAGGAGGAGGACAGGCAGGCTGTAGCTTTTCTCCATGAAAGCACGATATGATAAAATTCTGAAAGGGTTGAAGGAGCTGTTGCCTCTATTTCTCAGAGCTTTCATGCTTCAGGCAATGGGCGGAAAGTGTGTGAGATGCTGCCTCACAGCCAGGCTCATTGCGCTTGGTTTGCCCTACGTGAGGTGTGGTAGAGGCTATTTCCTCATCAGCTTTATCTTTCCCTGCGATGCGGTCTCACTGGACGCTGAGTTCATCTTGACGTTTTGGCTTTGGCCCTCCTACTCTCTCATGGTTTCTGCCTTCATGACTTCAGCCATGTGTATCATTTTATTTAGCCACGGGAAGCTTTCCGAAACTTGGAGTTTGCACGTGATCGCTGGGTGGCTGCCCTTTGATTACGTGAGTTCTGTCTCTGGTGTGTGTGTGCAGAGAAGGGCAAAAATATTATCTTAAGCTTCTTGCAGGAGGAATATACTTGCAGGATAGATCATCTCTTGCAGTACATGTAATATTACATGTGACAACTTAGGGTTTCTACTTAAGAATGTGGCTATAATCTGTTTGGATTTACAGGACTGCTTTTTCATCCCTTCTCCGCATTTTGGCTGCTGTCTTAGGTAGGAAAAGAACCCGCAGGTCAGTGTTTTACTTCTTGAAGGTCCTGTGGCTTGCTCCTTTCTGCTAAGCGAGCGTGCACATCATCAAACCTCCCATGTAGTGGTTCCTAGGACAACAGGGGTGCTGAGGACTGGATCCATGGGGCAGCTGAATTAGCCCGTAGGTATTAGAGCTTCATGCTAAGAGGAAAGTGTGTCTATCTTCCTTTCTAGAGCGCAGCGTGCTTGCAGGCTGAGGGGTTAGTTTTAGGAACAAGGAGGCAGCCAGAGTTCCTCGGACTCGCTGTTGTGATTCCCTCCAGCTTTCTCAAACACATTCCTTAGCGGTGTCTAGCTCAGGAAGGCTGGTCCATGGAAAATCCACACAGCTGGTGAAAGGAGAGGATTAAATTTATTGGGGGTGGGAACTGCAGGCTTTTGCAGAGTTGGAGAGCAGATTGTCAGGCTGAACAGCTTCCCGGGATGGAGGGGCATTGCCTAAACTGCCTTGGGGAGCCACTGGGGATCAATATTGTAAAATATTTAGAAACAAAGAGGAATAAGGCAAGATAGAAAATGTTCTCTAGCATATTAAAATAAAAAAGAAAAAATAATTTCTTTTAAAATTTCAGTTAAATCATCATAATTTCTGTAGCGTGCATGTTCAAGTAACGTGTTTTCAGTCCATGTTTTAAAGAAAGTTGGACCAGTAAAGTGGGGAAGTCACTGGCCAAGTGCTTGAAACCAGGCTACTGAAGTGAAACCGGTGTTGGAAAACTGTAGATTAAGCTGTAGAAAAAATTAGTTTCATCTTTTGAAGTTACATCATTTAAATGAGTGGATCAGTCAAAATCGAGAAAACAGAACAAAACAAAAATCAAAAAGGTTTCTTTTTCTCTCCTTCATTCTGGCTAAAAATAAGGGTGAGAGGATAAGATCGCTGTAAAATGGTGAAAGAGATAACCTGTAATGAAATGGCTGTATTGGAGTAAGTGCAAAACATCCTTTATTCTTAACCTTTCTCATGTACCTAGCACAGTTAAAAGTTCTAATTTTCCTCATAAAAAACTTACTAAAATGTCATTTCTGTTTATTTCAACAGAATTCCAGGCTGTGATTTTTGAATTGCCTACTGAATTTGAAAATTACTGATCACTGTTCATTACCATAAGATATGAAATTAAGATTGTCAATAAATGTTGGGTTTCATTCTAGTAGAAGCAGCTGAGCAGTGGTCCCATCCCAGGAGTCAGAAAGAAGCAGGCACACTGCAGTATGTATACACACATACACTGATGAAATTGGGAGGAAATCATTATGCCTTAGCCATCTTCCACCCTAAGAAGGTGGAAGAATCTCCCTGCTCCTATTTTTAACTAATTTTCTTAAGTTCTTTGATTTCCGCAGCTGCTTTTTTTTTTTTTTTTTTTTCATTCTTTCTGTTTTGGTTGCTGTTTTATTTAACAATAACAACAACAAAGAAGAAAACACCCAGACCTATTTTCTTCATGAGACAACTTTATGACTTGTTCCTTTCAGTTTTGTAACTGGAAGTTCATCTCTTGAGGAATTGAAATTTTAAGGAGACAATTGCTGAAGAGCTTTGTTGAGGTTAGATTTTTCTGTTTAAATTTACATTTTTTTAACCTGCATCTCTCTAGATTCTCTAAAATAAATTACAGTAAGGAAAAGGAGTTGATATAGATTTGTACCCAGGGTTTGGAAGGCTTGATACTGCAGAAGAGCCTGTGTGTGACATGAAAATCTAGAGAGGTTTGCCCAAACACTTCATAATTTAAAATGAGGTGGCATGCATGGCTCGGTTACAGTATGAAATATTGCAGTTCTGGGCAAAATAGCTTCAATAAAGCAAACAAATCCCCAGCAAAATGCGTACATTTGGATATTTTGTTCTGACTAATCTGAAAGTATGTCCAAAAGTATTTCTGGCATTTTAGGAAGTTGCGTGCAGACAGTGATGGTATCAGAGCTGCAATCTCAGAACTGCAGTTTCTTCTCCTCTTTAAACCAGCAGCGGTTCCTCAGTTCTGCCTTGCTGAAGGGTCACATCTTACCATGTGTTAACTCCAGTTACAAAGCAAAGCAGTAAAAAAATTTCATTTTCTTTACTGTTAAAAAGGTAGAATTATGGTCTTAAAATTCTCAAATGCAACACAAGTAGCTTAATTAAAAAAACCCACAAACAAAACCAGCCCCCAAACCCTAAGCCATTGCCTTTTCCTTCAGAAACTTTTTCCTGCCTTCCTAGAAAGCCCGATTCCGTGTTGTGATGGGAAAGCATGGTGCAGTGCTTTGGACGCTAGCCAGGGATTTAGTGCGTGACTGTGACGTGTTGCTTAGGGTTTCTATCCTTGTTATGCACAAATCAGTGTAAATTCTTTGTAGCTTCCCTGACATAAAACATGTTGGTGTCTTCGTTGTGCATGCGGTGGGGTTAACAGGGCTGCCTTGACGTGGGAGGGATGCTGGGAGGCTGAGCGCTGTGTCTGATCAACTCTCTGATTTTTCTTTTCAGTGGAAAGAAGAGACATAGATGCTTTCCTTTAAATATTTTGGTTGACACATCTCGTAGTTCTTTCACCTGTAAGGAATAAATAAATTCCCCTGCAGCTGATAGAATGCATAATCTTTTAATATTACTTGAATTTATAGTCCATAATACTATTGGTCTTTTTCCTATGTTGCAATCTATGCAGTCAGTGTAGGAATGACGTGAAATTTTACATCTATTCTTCGTATCTTCTGGTAAATAAGCCCTTTTAAAATCCACCTCAGCTTGCAGTTCAATAAAGTGTTTGAAGGTGTCTTTTCTTCTTTTTTCTTTTTTTTTTTTCTTTCCCCTATTTTATACCCTGGCCAGTAAAGCTGTTAGCCATCTGCTCACTTTTAAGTATATTAACAGCATCGTGGACATTCTTTGATTTGTGTGATCTCATGTTCACAACTGTAAATTGTTTCTCAGGAAAGTGAGCTATTTCTAATAGCTTGAAAAGGTTCTTTTCTGTTTTGGTTTTCTTCTGCCACTGGGTGGACATTGGGCCCTTTTTGTTTGTTCTCATGTATTTGTTTGTGTCTTTTGTGCTGCATTAGCTGCTAAATAGTACTTTTGCGGTCAGGGTCTGTTTCTAGCTTTAACTTCTCAATTTTGGAAGGATCATGCCAAATATGCTGCAAATGATAACCTGCCAAGAGAATTTCGTAGGATAATAAGCAGCCTCTACTTGGAAGCATATAGCTGACTTCTTTTGTAATTTTTTTCTGAAATAAATGCTGTTAAGATGTGCGCTGACCTTTGCTTTGTTATTATTGTTATCCCTATTGCCGCAGGTCTTTGTCCTTCAGAATGAGAATGAAATGTTTCGGTGGCTGCTGGGATCTGTAAAGCCACTTTGCTTGTACAAATCCTTCCTCTGGTTTTCTGTGCTGGAATGAAAGGAATTGGCCTAACATCATTAATGAGTTTGTAATCCCTTATTGCTTGAGTTAATTGGCCTTGAGTAAGAAAGCGTCTGAAGTCTGTGAGTGAAAGGTAGGTTCCCCTCCTCCCAATTTTCTCTGCAAGAGATACACTATCGAAATTTCACCAACTGCCAGTAAAAGTAAATACATTCAAGCCTTTATTTGCATTATAGCTGCGCTTAGGAGTGCCGGTCGCAGACCTTGCTGCACTGGGTTTCAGGATTTAATGTGGAATTTGTTTAGAACCTGGTACTTTGGTGTATTCTGGGGCTGCTCCTTCAGTAAGGGAAACTGTAAACGTGAAAATAGGGAGTGACAGCTGTAAAGTGTGCCCCCTGCTTTGTGCTGCTGCTTGTTCCCCGTCTGAAGGGTGAGGAGTGGCGGTGTCCATCTGCAGCACCCACACAATCGGTGTTTGTACAACGTTCAGCTCTGAGATCCAACGTGACGGCTCTCTTCATAGTGCCACTGCAGTATGGAGTAGCTGACAGAAGAAATTCAGAAATGCATCTAAAAAGTAAAATTAGTGTGTGAATATTTTTGGTTTATCCCAAAAAGGAGTAACAGTGCCCGTTGTAAGAAGCAGTTCTCTTTTAGTGAAACAGACCCTTCAAGTCTCTGTTAGGGAATCGGTTTCTGAAAGCCTCTGTGCCCGTCGCTATAAAGGCGCCTGGTACTGCTCTCCAGCTCAGAAACCCAGCTGGGTCAACAATTGCCTCCGGCTGTTTCTGCCTCCTAAGAAGTACAAGAGCCCTGAAAATTAGAAATTGCAGTCAGGTGTCTTTTTTTTCCAGCAGCAAAGGCCAGCTGGGTGTCTGCTTCCCACGTGAGCTGCCCTGGCACACTTTGGGTAACGAACAGAGCGTTGCGAGGCCTCAGGATGGGAGAGGCAGTTCTTTCTGTCTGGCACAAATCTCAGCCCATTCAGGAAGATTTGCATCAATATTTCACAGAATCGTCCCACTTTTTTTAAGCTTTCCTCTTTTGTTCCTTCTTCTACATTTTTAATCCATCCATCAACCTTCCTGCATGAAGGAGAAAAATGTGTTGAGCATCTGGGATGGAGATGTTCTCAGCACCGAGCAGGAGGGCCTTTCTTCAGTCCAGTACTCTGTTCAGGCTTTCTTAGGATGGGGTTGTGGGGAATTCTGGCTTGGTTTTGCTGCTTTTGTTTGTGCACCGGCCTGACACCAGGGTCTGGATCTGCTCTGAGCAAGTGGCAGCCTTTTATTCTCTTTTCAGGGTGTTGCTCAGGTGAGTGTTTCAGGAGATGGTGTTCGGCGGTGAGCTGGCCTCTCTGCTTGGGTTAACCTCTACCTGCAAATTTTCAAGGTGTTTTGTTTTTTTCCCCTTAGAGCTTTCAGAGAGTATGATTTATTTTACAAAAGTGCTTTCCTGATGTTATACGGGACTGCAGATGGTTGCAGTATCCTTCTCTTGTGAAGGACAGCAATTTGGGATGCTCACAACAGGGGTTAACTCTTGATGCTTTTCAGCTGGGTTTTCTGAGAAGCTTTCTGGATATGAATTGACCTTTAATGGATCCCCAGCTCTGCAGTCTGGCTGTTAAACTTGGCTGGTAGAGAGATGGTGTTTCAGAAGCACAAGCTTCTCCCTTCCATTCATTAATAACATGTCCAGCGTTGCAGTTCTTGCTTTAGCTGCCTGATAGTCCAGCTCTATTTAAAATGGACAGACTGATTTATGTAAATCATAAAGACTAAATAAACTTGCTGTTAATTACGGTAAATACTAGGAACAGTTATTTGAATTTCTGTGTAATTCATATTCTGTTACAGACCAGCAGGTCACCATCCACCAGGATCAGATTCTTCTCTGACACATCAGTTGCTGCTTCCTTGACGGATGAATGGTAAACTGGTCAGATCAGAAGCCGAATGCAGTCTGGCAGTTCCTGTCGGATTTCTTAATATTGCCTCTCGGGTACTGTTTGATATGCATATTTGTTTGTGTATTCACAAAAAAACCCAAGCAAGTGTTGAAACTCCTCATGGTTATTGTTGTGTTAGAGCTACTGAGGCCCCGAGGACTCGCTGTCCTTCATGGCAGGTCTCTCTGTTGAAGCTGCAATGTAATGGGGGACCCCTGGACCCCCGAGTTACTCTTGAGGGTTTCTCCTTGTGTGCTGTGAATAGCCATGAGGAATCCTGGGCCTTACCTTGAGAAATGAGTCCTTTCTTTGCAGAAATGTCTCATCTCTACGTGTGACCTGTTTGAGTGTAGGATAAAAAAGTTGGGCTGGTAGTGGTGGCACCTTCCAAGATCCCATCTTCTGTTTCAAGGTCTCTCTGCTCCTGCCCTCTGGTGCATGTATACAGGCTTCCTGTGTTTGGGTCTCTTGTATCTAGCATCTTTTTTATCCCCCCAATAATGCCCATAATGTTTTAGTTGTGATTAAAAAAGAGAACCTAAAATACTTGCTTCCTGTGTGAAAGAAAGGAATCTGTTTTCATGGATTTAGAGCAGGCCAGGTGAGAGACATTTCTTTGGGTCGTCTTAGTTGTCCAAGAGCTGGTAGATGTGAATTCAGAGGTGCAGGCAGGTGAACTCAAGGGTCTGCTTGATGATCCTGTGCGATATGGAAAGAACGATGCAGCAAAACCGCATAGAGCTGGTTAAGAGTTATAAAGGGTAAGAGGTCGAAAACTAGAAAGTGGATGAGAAACTTCCATCGCTGGGCAGGAGGTCAGGGCACCTTTGGACAGTACATAGAGCAACCGAAAAGCAGGCAGCACTTGGGTCGTGGTCACTGCTGAGTGAAGCTTGGCAAGGAATGAATAAGATGGGGATCCATGGGAGCATTGCCACAGGAGCTGCAGTTATGATTAGATTAAATGAAGACGTGGTCGAACAAACAGCTCTTCTGCTGAACTGGGCTGTTGGTCCAAGGCTGGAGATGAGACAGCAGTGTGGGGGTAAGAAGGGGATTTCACCGTGGAAATTAAAAGTACTGATTTGGAGGCTGTGAGTGTGGTACTGCTATCTGAATCGTCCCCTTCTCTTCCTTAATATTGAAGGAGAAAGTGGCCAGACAGGGAAACTGAGCACATAAACTTGTGTTCAGGTGTCCAAGTGAAATGATTCTCCAACTTTTTGTCCATCTCACACAGCTTAGTACTGTGGGACCGCCTGGGGTGGAGTTGTCTGGCTTGCACTCTTAAAAATAAATAAAACTTCAGAGTGCGTAACTGGTTCTGAAACCAGTTTTCTGTGTTATTTCTGGTCATTAGCTACAGCAAGTGTCCTACCCAAAGTGTGTTTTCCCATGTGTGTTGTTTGGGTGTGTGGTGGGAAGCATCGTACGCAGGGATTGCCACTGGTGTCACATCAGGTTCCCCTGTCCCATGGAAGTTCTGAGAAGAAAGTTAAGTCTTGGTGGGAACACCTGATGATTTTTTTGTGTGTAATATCATAAAACTCTCCTGACTCCCCAAACCTCCAGTCCTGCTAATGGTGCACCTCATTTCTGAGTGTGGCATTGGGACAGGCCACTGGTGGTGTGCCCAGATTGGAAGGGACCATGTGTAGCTCCTGGACTGACAGCCTAAGGCAGGCTGTCTGCAGCTGATCCTTGTTCCAGCCTGCAGATCCCAGTTCAGTTGCTGGGAGAGCGCAGCAGGAAAGCGTCACCATTTCCTTGCTCAGCTCTTAACCGCTTTGTGAAGCATCCACCGTTTGAGATGGGACCGTGGGTCCAGAGGAACCTTTAGCCTGCTCTGGTACAGCTGCGCCTGTGCTTGAGGGAATCTGCGGGTTGGGTTGTCTGGTGCTGACTTACACTGGGGAAAAAAGTGTCATTATTGTGCTCTCACATTGAACCAGTAACATGGAGCCTTCGAGGTCACTACAGCTCTGCAATGGGACATTCAAAAGGAGAGGAGTACTGGTGCTTTGTTGTGTTCTGAACACAGACTCTGTGTGTTGTTCTCTAGTGTTTAGCTGCTAAAACATTCTGGAGGAGCTGTGCTCAGTGGGATGCTGTCATTCATCCTATAGCAGCCTGTAGGACAGCCGAAAAAGAGGTGACCAAAGACTACTTGGCTCTTCTTTCTCAGTAAATACACTCTGTATATGGCATGGAGCAAAATAAATGTTACTCTGGCTTGCCTCGTTCAAATGTACCTTTGTTCTGGTCCCGTTCTCGTGTAGGTCAGGTTTGTAGTCCTTCTGCCCAAATCCTATTGTTTTAATTTTCATTCTGGGTCATGTAGAACATGATTTTTGATTTTGAGTCTTGCTAAATAAAATCAAAATCAATACTAACAGCAAAGGTTTTATCTTTCGTTAGACTGAAATATTAAAAATATTAGAATTCAGACATCATCAACGTTCATTATATATACGTCATCTTTATGTGATAAATGCATATACATGAAAACTTGCTGTGTCAACGATAGCTCGTGAGATACCGAACAGCAGCTACGTGTTAACTGGCAGGTCGGGGTTACTTGGTGTGGAGGGGGAGCAGCTCCCCCGGCCTCTGGTTGGTTTCAGCTAATTTTCAATAATTGAAATACTGAGGAAATTTCAGGAGACAGGAAGGAGAGACATAGTTTGCTGTTGGGTTTTAAAAATGTAAATAAGATGCCTAGGAAAACTATATTTTCTTAGCTTTACTTCAATTTCCACAGTGAAGAAGTATATCAGTAAGACACATTGATACCTCGTGAACTAATTCTTCACATCAGGGAAACTATGGAGAACTTGTATTTTTGTCAAATGTCAGTTGCAGTAAAATTTCAGGTTTGATTCAGGAAGGCAGCAATGTTGATGTAGTGCGTTCCTGTCTGTGACTTTGTGATACTACACAATTCTTTTTCAAAAAGCAGAGCAGTGCAAACCGTAGCGACCCATAGGAAATGAGAATTTCTGTAACTAACATGTCTCAAAATGATTTCAGGAATCCTTGTTTGACAGTTTTCATATCTAGCTGTGTACCACGGAGAACCAGTTTTTAGCCCTCGCCTTCTTACATTTTTAATGATATTCAAGATAAGACTAATTAATTATTGATCAAGTTTTCAGCTGCCAGGTGTGGAAGAGACAGGTTTAAAAAACAGGAGTGGCAGCAGGGAGAGATGTGTGTGCCCGCGTGAGGCTGGTGCAACCCCAGATGAAGGAACAACAGCCGTCAGTCACGTTTGCAGGCGGGTGAGGTCTCTTGGGAAGCAGAGGGTTTGGGTAATTCGCTGCATGCTTGCAGTGTGACTGCTGGGCTGCAGATCTGATACAGTTCCTGCGTCTGTCAGCATCCAGACAAGGATACTGAGGATCAGGGAATACTCAGCTTTTTTGGTACTGGAACAATAGGAGTTAAATAGCGTGTGTAGTCCTGGTGTTACCAACTTGAGAGTGTGTTCGGTTGGAATATCAAACTGTAGGACCAGAAAAACGGTCTCAGGGCGATTGCCTCAGATAACTTGATGTGTTAAGTTCATAAATACCAACCCAGTGGAGAGCTTTCCGTTCCAGCAGACGAAGTTCAATGATTTAACCCAAAATAGTCCATGTCCAGACTATAGATGGTATGCAAAAACTTAATGGTAATATTGGATAGCAGCAGGACGTAGTTTGGTGAAGCTCCATGGCCCGTAGCGTGTGAGAGCTCAGCGCCAGTAATTGCAGTGTTCTCCTCCAGCCGGAGCCTTCGCGGCCCTGCCAAGCCGTCTGCGCACCAGAGACCTTTGGCAGGCTACAGCCCTTCCTTCGGAGTGCAGCGTAACAGCAGCAGTGGCAGCTCTTGCTTATGTGGAAAAGGGATATTGGTGAGGAATACAACCTACTTCAGAAATGAAGCTGATCTTCTGGAAACGGTGCAGTCTGCTTTGTCTGAACAGTTCAGCTGCTTGTGGAGGTTCCCTGGCTTCCCCAAGACAGCGTGCTTGGGCTCTCGTGGGGACATCTGTGTTCCATGATGATCTTGTTGGGTGTAACGGTACCAGAGAGGTCCTAATCCTTTGTCCGTGCTTGGTTGCGTGCTCCTTCTGGATGTCGAAGGATACCAATGATTTTGCTGTAGTCTGAAAAACACCCCTGTTAAGAAGGTACTTTAGGAAGTGGTGAAGATTTCCTTTGTGGTTAGCAGATAACCGCCTGTTTCTGTGTTCACTGATTTGGTCTGCTGGCTTCAGGTGTTTGGTTCTGTTGTACAGTTGTTCAGGTTCTCTTTGACTTCAGTTGAGTCACGTTTGTGTCCCTGGCATGTGTTTAACACCCATCTCTTGGCTGAGCACCACAGGAATTTGACAGGCCAATTATTGTTGGTTGTTTTTTTTTTTTTCCCCTGGCTGAAAAGCCTTTCCCAATTTGTAAGCTTGACTAAGTGTTGACAAAACTGAGGGGTTCATCTTCTTGCTTTACTTGTTGTTAAATTAAGATTTCTTGTCCCTATGCAAGAGAACAATGTTTTGTTCTGTAGTGGCTTCCTTCAGTTCAGTCCACAGGGGCAGATTTCCTTTGCATCCTCATCTTAGGTAACTGCCCACATCGATTTCACCTAATGCAATTTTCCCTTGATTGTTTGTAATCTACCTGTTATCCAGATTTCCTGTGTCCAGAAGACTTGGTATGTTTGTTAGGGTAAGAACGGAGCAATTGGGTTTAGACTCCTGTAACTTTTGGATGATCAGCAAAAGGGGAATGCCACTATTTGGATCAGGTTGTGCGTCAAAAATAATATAGTTTAGCTCTGGTGGTGGTGCCCGAGTGATGCAGAGCTCATTTTACTAGAGTTAAAAGTGTTAATGAAATCCTCTCTTAAAAATTTCTGTATCCAAGGTTCCTGTGACACTTTCCTCCAGCACTGAATTCTCGGTGTGAAGTTTGGAGTGTACGTGGAGAGGACAGGGGGCTGAGCTGGAGCCCCCTGCCCCTTCTTCATCTCCAGGGTCGTGGGGACCACTCGCCTCTGTCAGGGTCTGCTGGAAGGAGTTTGTTTTTGAAATGTAGCTGTTCGCAGGGAACTGTGTCTCATCCGTGCAGCATGTGCAGTGCAGAGAGTTAAGCAGAAGCTTCTCAGTCTCAACAACCCTTGAAAAAGGTGTTTGAGAGGCATTTGCTGGCGGATAGCTGGGGTTTTTTAAACTCATAAAAGGAACTGCCAGTAGTGCTTCACAACTCCAGCTAGGTTAACGCTGTGCCAGAACCAGATAATCCTCAACCAGGTTGCTCTCAGCTAATTGCATTGTGCCATACCTGTAACACATGACATCATAGCATATCTTTTCACAGCTTGTAAGACTGCGAGGTGCCGTTCCAGTATAATTAAATGTGTCTTAACTCTCTTATTTCAGGCTAGAAATCTTCATACAGGAGAACTGGCTGCTGTAAAAATCATCAAGTTAGAGCCTGGTAAGTTTTACATTCTTTTCTGTATTTTTGAATTGCATTTTCATTTTTTTCCATATTATTTTCACATGGCTGTGAAGCTCCAGACAAAAGAAGTGTTTGGGTTTTTTTTGTCATTTCAGTGGTTAGGTGACAGGAAGCACTGCAGGATGTACCATTACTATTGGCTGTGTCCTGCGTGCTGTTGCCTTGTTTGCTCTGATCTGCCTTATCGATTGTTGCATAGAAAGATGTTGCAGTTACAGCGTGTTGTTAGTACAAAAGAGAAGATTAAGGACAGATGGTAAATTGTGAGCTCTGAGACAGTAGGAAGCTGGTAGGCTGTGGGAGTTGAAAGGAGGAAGGGACCAGGCAATGATGCTAACGCTCATCAAGGATGCTCTGGGAAAAACAGAGCCCTGTGCTTTTTAACATGTCGTGTTTTTTCTAACCTGTGCAGAGAAAGGAGGATGGCTCGTACTATTATTTCCTTATGCGTTTTCTGCCACTCCTCCTAAAAGCAGGAGATGCAGGAGAAGCTCACTTGCTGCCCAAGAGATTTGCTGAGCTGAAGCCTAACCCAAGTCCTGCTTAGAGAGCTGCAATCAGAAGCTGTGTCCTGAGTGGAAATGAGGAGAGAACCTTTTTACCTCCTCAATCATAACTCAGTCCCACCTGAGGATCTTGCATTTGTTTGAAGAAGTAATCTCTCCTTACTTTACCTTTCCAGTCCCTCTTTAGCATGGTCCTCCTCTGTGTCTGTTCAAGGTCCCGGCTCTCTGGGATGGGGGCCGAGGGAGGCTCCTCCTGGGAACCTGTGCTTGGCCAGCACTCATGGACTGGCCCCTGTAGCCCATGAAACAATTAAGGGACAATTAAGAAAGTAGTAGGGCTTATGGAGACACAGTGAGATAGCTTCCATGACTGGAGGGCTACAGGGAATGAATGCAGACTCTTTAGGCAGGAAAATGGAGGAAAATCTGGAAAGACACTTGATGTAGAAGACACTGGCAGAACCAAGTGGTTTTTAGTGTGGGAATAAGGCTGAAGAAGGATCTAACCCTCTTCAGGAGGGTGTTTGTGCCCTGGGGCACCAGCTGAGCCCTGAGAGATGGCTCTGCCCATCCTGCTGTTGTATTTTGTAGTTCCTCCGGGTTTCTATTAAATCTGAGCTAGCAGAACTTTTCAAATTCTACGGTGCTTACCCGAGACATCTGACCAGGACTCTATGACCAGAGGCAGTCTCAGAAACCTAATGTTTGAAATTTTTTATTTTAGCCATATGAATAAAGATTGAGAGAAGACTGTTTTTAAATAGCAGTTAAGTATGTTCATTTTTCATGAAAGTTTAGTGTCGTCCAGCTGACTTCTGTCTAGGCCAGCTAAATTTTTCCGACATGCCTGTTAACCTTGAATAATAATTTGCAAACCTTTGACAGGAGGATCAATGCTTAATGCATTTGGAGGCTTCACCCCACCCCTTGTTTTCTTCCTCTTGAGCTAGGTTATCAGGGAGCCTGACGTGCCGGTTATAAAACAGGAGGATTGCAGCGGGAGCCCCATCTCTCCCGTGGTTAGAGCATAGAGAAGAAGAGGAGTTCAACCCCAGCTTTGTCTTATTTACGGTGGCAGCCAGCAGTGGCATCTCTCTCCTCGTGGGATGTTGGGTTCCCTACTGACCTGTAAGGCATTTCAAGGTGGTTTTGAGGATTTCTGCTGAAACTTTTCATATACTTCTTGCTTTTAGTATAAATTAAAGATGAATAGATGCAGACAGCACATGAGAGTGACTCTGTTGCCTGGTGTTCAGGGTGATGACTAATCTCTTTTGTAAAGTGATCATGGAAAAATTAATTTGGGGTTTCCCACATCCAAGAAAAGTAAGTTACCCTCTAGACTGCTTGCAGTAAGATTTCTCATGAGCCTAGCTGCTCATTTCCAAGTGATTTTTTTAACAATTAGAAGTTCCTTAAATCTCAACATTTTTTTTCAGTTGGAAAAATTTTTAAAATTCCACTGACTTAAATGAAAAGAAAGGCTCAGTTTGATTCTTTAGCTTTTCTTTTCCTTCCTTCTTGAAGTTTCCACTGAAGTGTACCCGTGCAGGTAACAAGCAAAGAGCAGCTGTGCCATGCTGCTGGTACCGGTGCTTCTGTTGCAGCTCTCGTCTTCTGGAGTCAGCAAGGTCATCTGCAAATCCAGCTTCATGCACGCAGCACAGTTCAGGTGTCATTGGCCGTGGCTCAGTCCCTGTTACATAAATGTCCTGAATTTCTGAACCTGCCTACTCACACCAGATTTAATGATCGTATGACCTAAGAGTGGTCGTCCGCGGGCAAAGCCTTGGGCATGGCCTTAACTCCCACCAGCATGACCTCTGCAAGCCATTTCGACCCCCTCAGCAGTCCTTTCAATCCTCAGCGGGTTGATCTCATTAGGGGGTAACCTCTTTGGAGCACAACTGCCTCTTGCCCTGTGATTATGTGGTTTTCCTCTTGTTTGGGGATTGCTTTGATGAACTGAAAGGCAGCGCACAGCACCAGAGCAGGATAATTATCTTGGCCTTGCTTGCTTCATCCCTTCCCCATGCTACTGCATCCCTTGTGCTGGAGTGTACGTTTAGGTGAAGGGACTGAGCTGGGGGTGGGTTTGGAGGCAGCGGGTGCAGCGAGCGGATGGCAGGCTCCGAGCAACAAGGAAACGTGGTTTTCTTTGCAAGATCTGCAAAATTCCTCATTGTATTTAAGTTGTTTTTACATAGGTGTAAAAAGCAACTGTAAAAACATCTTGGAGAGAAAAACTACCTGAAAGGCTGTTGAATACA
>VZTO01024731.1:0-45638 GCA_013400615.1 Syrrhaptes paradoxus
TTCTTCTAAAAAGGTTTCCCACGGGTGTCTCACCTGGTATTTCCATCCCAGGTCTGAGGGACCCCATGGGATCTCTTTGGAGTTGGGGGTTTGCTCAAGATATCGCAATGGGAACTGAGTGAAGGGCAGCCCTAAAGGCAGCCTCATTTTCCCAACCACCTTTGTGTGGTATTAGAATCAAAGAATCATTAAGGTTGGAAAAGACCTCAAGGGTCATCAAGTCCAACCATCAACCCAACAACACCTAACTCACTAAACCATGTCCCTAAGCACCACATCTACACGTTTCTTGAACACCTCCAGGGATGGTGACTCCACCACCTCCCTGGGCAGCCTGTTCCAATGCCTGACCACTCTTTCAGTGAAGAAATTTTTTTTCTAATATCTAGCCTAAACCTCCCCTGGCACAACTATCTATATCTATATTTGTATTTATGTATTGCTAATAAACAACTTGCATGGTGAAGCTAGGATGTCTTTAAAGAAGCTTTTTTGAGCTTTCTTTTTATTGTTTTAACCAATGAACATGCTGGTACCTTGGATGAGGCAGCACCGGATTTTTGTTTCTGATAAATGCATCTGAAATCTGAGTAGTGAAGTTGTCATTGTTTCAAAAATAGCTTCACTCCTAAGTGAAAGCTGTCATTGCAGATGTGTTTTAGCTCAATGGAAACATCAGGACTGTGTTTGGGTCTGCAGGATCACGACATCTTTTTAAGCACAGTGGGAGACAGATGGGTGAGCTGCCAACTCGATGCAAAAACAATAAGAGAAAATGAGCTTTTTAAAAATAGAACAATTGCATTTGGAAAGAGGGTTGTTAGGGGGCTGAAGTTGAGAGGGAAATAATTCTCCCATGATCCCATCCTGTTTTTTTATATTAAACAAAACATGTTGCAACATTGTCTTTGTTAGCAATGAAGTGTCAAACTGGAATGCTTCCAAAATGGATGGCTTGAAACTACTTTCATATTGACCCAAAGTGTCAGCTGCTATTATGTTCTGCTGACCACTGATTGCTTCCAGAATAGCATTTTCTTCTGTGAAATGAAAGAACTTTCATCTTAGTGTCTCTTGGTGTTTGTGAAGTGTGATAGTCATGGGAAAAGATAGTGCCTTTATTTCAAACCACTTCTCGGCTCAAGTGAAATGAATTGTTAATCTTGAAGTTATTTATATTGTGAGAGTGTGTTTTTTACAAGAATATTATATTTGCTTATCTAAAAGATCTTCCGTTTCACCTTCTTATAGCCAGCAAACCAAGGTGGTAAGCACCTCTGATTTATGTCCCTGCCTTCATGTAAACAGAGTTGGACTTTGACATAGCAACATTGATTTTACACTCTGCAAAGAAACTTATTTTTTTTGCATGGAGCTTGCAAAAAAACATGAATATGGAGAAATGATACTTCTGGTAGCAGCAGGCTTAAGCTCTGTGATCAGGTCTTCAATGATATAATGGAAAGTGTGGGTTTTTTTGTTTGCTTAATCCTCTACAAGACAGGAGAATGTTCAGGCAGTATTTTATTTCACATAATGCAGGCTTACAATATGTGAAAGTCCTTTGGTCTTTGATTATCAGGGAAAATAATAGGTGATCTATAAGGTCTTCTTAGTCTTCCTCTTCTGAAAACATGTGCAATATGATTTACTCATATTTCTGTACTCTATTTTTCTGTAGTTGTCTCTTGAAAAGGACTCTTGCAAGTAAAAATGAGGGAAATAGGTCTATCTTTTTGGAAAAGATAAACAGGTCCTTTATCTGCTAAAGACCAGAATACTGACCAAATAAACCTACTGGATCTGTTCTTGTAAAGTAACAGCAACTAAATGATCTGTAAAATGTAGGAAAAATCTTAGGGTGTTTTTTTTTTTTTTTCAGAGACAAATATTTCCTCTGCTGGAAAAATCTCAACGGTTGGGTTGGGCAGAATTTGATTGCCTTACTTGGTTTCTGTGATAATTTGGCTCCAAGAGGAAATGTGTTTGAAAGCTGTGCAAGTGTGCAACTTTGGTAAAGTATTATTTGGATAAATGAGAAACTAACCCTTACATCTCTACTAATCAGTATCCTTGGGTTTCTTTCTGTCTTTTCTGAGAACTGTATTTTGTGTGTCTTAAGATTTAAAAGACGAAACTACATCACTTTGGCTACTATTTTGTACAGTGAAGTCTCTGACAGTTTTGGCCATTCAGACTCATTCCCTCTTTCTCTGTTACCTTCCAATGAAAATTACAGTCAGCTCGTGGAAGGAACAACAGCCTTTATGGATATCAGGCTATGTATTTATTTATTTAATAGGGAGCTAGCTCCACTCTATCCAATCAATTATTAAGAAGAAAATAAAAATCACATGTTATTTTCTGCAGCATTTCTATCAGTTCCTAAAGGAATGCTGAAGTATCCCAAATAAACATAAAACAAGCTCCTTGATGGAGGAGTAGATGAAGAGTTGAATATTGGCAGGACAAGAAAAAAATGTCATACTTGCCGTGCAAGATATTTCTGAATGCTGGGTAGGGATTAGGTGAACAGTTGAGCTGAATGTTTTAAAGAAGAAATCCATAACATGAAATACAAAAACAAATAGTCCCATAGTAGCTCTGGCAGTGATCAGTACAGAGAAAAAAAAAAGCCCCAAAGACCAGGAGGTTTCGGTAGAAGGACAGATGTTCAAAGGGTTTTGTGTCTGGGACACTCAAACAACAACTAGGGATGTTTTCCTTGCATATAGACAATGAGTTATGTGACTTGATTAATGGCAGTTCTAACGCCTGAATTTGTCACCTTTCCTGAGCACTCGAATGACTGTCATCGCATTGATGAAGCGAGGCAGCCGGGACCTGTGTGGACAGCCTGGCTTCCAGGCAGGGTGCAGTGCCATCTGCGCACCCAGCCCGGGTCCCTGCCTGGCTTCCCCGTCTGACTCCTGTCCTCATACACAGTGGAGGCTGAATTCCCCTTTCTGATTAATGCTGGGAAAGATGTTCTTGGCAGCTGGTTTCCCAGTTTTGAGCAGAGAGGGATCTGAGCACCCTTTCTTAACTGGAACATTATATATCCCTACAAACTATAAAGCCTTTTTATTTCCTACATGGTGTATATATTAGTCTGCTTAGCAAATTCTTCCTTCTCATAAGCTTTCCTATCCCTAGCAGTTCTCAGTTTAATGCTAGCCATAACTTCTGATGATTGTGTTCTTCAGGTCTGGGAGCCCATCTATGCCTCATCCCAGAAGTGTGTTCTTCCTAATGCAAACAAATCAAATGACTAACGGCTGTCCCCAGTATGAACCAGGCAACCTCCCTCGTCTCGCGTAGAGCTGGGATTGTGCTCTGTGCTTGCAAAGCAAATAGTTTGGCTTGGGACTTTCATTATTTGCAATATTACTTTATACCTGTAATACCAGATAGTGTGACAGACTGTTGCAGCTTCAAGCTATCTGGGATGGTCACGGAGAAGATAAAGAATATTTAGAGGTCCTATTAGTGTTTTTGACTTTTGTTTTTTCCTGGCAGTGAGTTAAAGGTGCACCTATATTAGTACTGCTTCTATTTTGTGTCAGAAGTAGAATTTGAGATTTTTTTTAAATTTCAGAATCACTTTATTGGAGCAAAATGGGTGCAGCTTTTCTTGTCACTTGCCAAGCTAGAATGGCAGACAAGGCTCGGCTATTTTTCACCACTCTGCTGAGAAGAAATATGTTTCAGGCAGCTGCTGCTTTTATTATTGCAATAATCCATGGAGAGCGTGAACAGAACAGCACCAGGGTCTGGATTGTGTGTGATGGGTTTCAGGAGATGTCGTGCTCTCGACTGTAAAGGGAGCGAGGGGGAGTAGTGACAGCGGTGGCACAAAGGGCTGCGCTGAGCGAGCTGGGTGAGCGCCCAGGTGAGATGCTTCTCAGGATGAAAGCGCTCCTGATGAATGAAGCCATGACTAACCCGTGGCCTTTGGAGAAGGAGATTGGTGCTTCCAAAGAATCTCAGAATAGCTTTGTTTACGAAACTTGCAAATAATTGAAATGTTAGCAGCGCGACTGAGTCATAGAAAGATGAAACGGTTTTACAGCTGCTGTGATGATTCTTGTGAATCTGCAGGGGGTCTGCCCATCGGGAATTTCATTCCTAACAGTAGAAATAGCAGCTCTTACTACGAACCAGGGCTCATGCTTAGCAGAAGGCAATTAGGGCGTTGGTAGCTTTAGTAAACGTGAGTCAGTGCAGTGGCAGGAGCAGACCGCAGGACTCTTGCTACAGCCCAGTCACTGCCCAGTGGCAAGCTGGCCTCTTTTCCTGAAATCCCGGAGAACCTTGGTTGGAGTCCACCTCCTGTTTTCCTCCAGTCAGGTCACTTAAATTGGTGTGCTCTTGAGATACTCTTTTCCTTTCAAATAGTCCCCCAGAGGACTCCAAGACAAACAGCTCTCCCAAGGCTCTTCCCAGGAGAAGGCAGTTGCTCAGCTGCCTTTGGTGACGCTTTCCTGAAACGTCCCCCCTACAAACTGCGTGTGAAGGACACCAGGAGGAATGATCCCCATCTTCTGGGAACAAGGGATGTCTGTACAGCAAAGCAAGGCTCAAGAGATGAATTTCTGCTCCCTCCTGCCATACAGGTGAATAGATTCCCCAGGGTGAGCCTGTCCCATCCTGAGTTTTACCACAGTCTACAGAGCCAGCAGGAATTTTGTTGGATCCACTTGTTTAGAATATTAGCTGCACTTCACTGGAAAGCCTAATGCTTTAAATTCTGCCGTAATGGCCTCCCACCCCCTGCAACTCCAGGGGGAAAAATTCTGGCCAAATAAAGGATCTGTAAAAAGAAACATCTCTTTTTATATGACACCCTGTTAGCCCTAATGACAGTTTTCTCTCTAAGTGCAGTAAAGTATGGAAATATTGCTGTGCTCCGTGGTGCAATTTTCTGACTGTGATTTTCGTTGATAAAAGCCTTCAGAGCACACATTTCCCTTCCCACTTTATCTGCCATCAAAAGACAGCAAATACATGAAAAACTCAGCTGTCACTCTAAACAAAATATACAATTACTCTGGGTTGATGTTTTAAGCAGAAATAATTTCCATAGCAAAAACCTGCAGCTATTTTCTAAGTGCTGTGATGTTTGCTTCTAGCTTTTTGCATTATGCATGTATCAGCTGTTTTAGATATGTGAATGCAAAGATGAGATATCACAAGTTAAAACTTAGCACTTGCCAAATTAAATATTTTCTGGGCTGAGCCCTAAGTTCGTTACTTGACTGCTGTTTTGCACCGGAGAATGAAAAATCTTTTCTAACCTGCCAAAGGCAGTTATTTTAGGAAGCTGACGAAGAGGGCAGATGTTATTCAAGTGGTTGGATAAGAAAAGGAAATAGTACATGTTAACTCTTCTGGAATAACCAGATAGATGAAAGAAAGTGGAAGTGTTCCTGAAGTCTGATAATTTGTTTGGACAAATTTAAGCAGAAAAGATAGGATGGAAATTAGATACTTCATCTTTCATAACTTGAAATATTAAAATGGGGTTCTTTATGTCTCATGTTACTTGGATTTAATTTGTTTCTTGGGGCATCTCCAAACTTTAAAAGGACCCAAAATCCAGAACAGTGTTCCTGTGGTGGTGGGTTTTTTGGGTTTTTTGTTGTTGTTGTTGTTGGGTGTTTTTTTTNTTTTTTTTTTTTTTTTGCATACAGCTGATGATAGAGATCAAGATGACTGTAACCTTAATGTAACTGTATTTAGAAACAGAGGTGGAAACTTTTCTTATCTTGTTTCAAGGGCTGAACCTAAAAATAATACTCAAAAACATCTTATCTTGGCAAAACAAAACTTTTCCTTTTTGACTCAAACTGAAAGATCTCTTAACTTTTCTGAGTTGCTTAGGCTTTATTATGCTTCCTTTCCCTCCCACTTTAAAATTATGGTTCGTCTGTGTCATTCTGAACTGCAAATTCAAAGCTCAGTTTAAAACTTCAAAAAGTATTTTATCACTCCTAAGCTAGTTTGAGTTTGGAAGAGAAATCTTTACTCCAGCTCCCCAGTGCTCAAAGCAGAAACACTGAAATTCCTACTTTGAAAATCAGAATTTATCAAAATATTTCGTTACTTTTTAGTGTCACAAAATCATTTAGATTGGAAGGGTCCTCTAGAGATCGCACAATTTTGGTTTTTGTTATTGCTGATTATGTATGTAACGTTCTCTGGAGAGCGCTACAGCATTTCTGGTTTCATATAAAGAAGTTTGATTCACTCTCCTTGAGGAAATTTCCACATTATAATTAAACTTGGCTTTAGTTCAGAGAGTCTTTGCAGTGAAGATTTCTGTGTGCTGGTGAGTTCATGTCACCATTAAAAGTTCCTGCAATGAAAGAAAGAGGAAGTCCAGAATGCAGATACGTGGCATTCAGTCAGATTATCTTAATTCAGTTTGAGAAAATGAATATTTAGCATTCTGTGGCATGTAAAAATATGACTTCCTGCCTCTATGAAATTATGTGAACTTCATATACAAGTGGCATAGCTAGTTACCCTGACCTGAACTAGTCCTGCTTTTAAAATGGCAATGGATCCACTGCGCCGGACCCTCACTGCTGAAAGGTTCATGGATTTTTGTTCCTGTCAAGCTCAGGTCTAAGCTGTAGTACCTCATTGTTTTTTCCAGGTCTGGTTACCCATGCCTGTTCCTAGGGACAGACCATTTGCCAGCTCCTTCTCCTCAGGCTGTTGGAGCTGGTCCTGCCTTAGAGAAATCCAGCACATAGCAGGACTCAGCCTACAGAAGCAGCATTTTAAGCAAAGGAAAAAATCAAGCCTCCTGGCAAGACTTAGTCAACTGCTCTGCTGTTCTTATTTATACAGCAGTGGTGCTCAACTCCACAATTAAAATCATCCAACATGCTTGCATAAAGGTCAGGCAGCAGATGCTGCTACTAGACCTGACAGATTCACTGATAAGCTTCACTTCCAGGCAACGCTTAGAAGAAGAAAATGAATATCAACATTTAATATTTCCAACAACATGTGCACATACACAAGCAGAGAGTTTATTCTTCATGTTTTTTTAGTGGAATTATGCGCTACTAAGTCTCAACCTTTTGAAAACCCTGCCACACGCTAAATAAAATTGATACTTTCAATGAGATATGTGACACAAGTGTGAGTAGCAATTCTTCACGTACAGTCAAGTGTTTGCGTAGCTAACGGCAAATGAGATGTGTTCTGAAGAATGAATGGATATTGCGTTGATATACTGAATATCTTTGCATAGTAATAATGGAAGAAAAATCAAATTATTCCAGAGTCTGACCAGCCATTGAGTGGAGTTATATGAGAATGTAAATTGGAGAGAGAAAGGGCCGTATCTCTGTATTCTCGCCAATCTTTTATAGGTAATGAATTGTTTAGAAAATTTAGCTGCAGAAAAGCTTTTCAGTTGGAGTCTGACAGTCCTTCAGGGTATTCTTAGAGGTTATCTCTGCAAGGGAGGTGGATGAGGAAAGAGAAAAGCTTAACCCTATAAAAATAATTATGATATATTATTAGCAATAATGGCAATCTAATGAAGTCTTTTCAGCAAAGACACCACTTGCTGCAATTTCTCTCTGTCATATACATAAAAAAGCAACTCTTAATGAAACCTACCTTCTAGTAATTTCTCAAACTCTGAAGTTTGCAAAAAACTTTCTGTACTTGAGACTTTACCTGTTTCAGCCTATTTCCATGCTACTGTTAAAGGAAATTCCCCACCCAGGCAGCAGGCAGTGAGGTTCAACACTTAAATCATCATTAGAAATCTCTTGAGACCATGTGGTCTAGTAGATCAAGGGTGTACCTGGCATCTTTCCCTTTTTTTTCCGCCTTTCTTACCTGTATTTTTCCTTTTCTGAGATTTTTATTTTTTTTACATAAAGCAAACTGGCATGACCCTACTCGTTGTGTACATATCAGAACCTGTTGGATGGTTTTACTTCACAAAGGCATAAAAAGTGTTCAGGATAATTGTGCTCCTGCAGGCTTTGTGAAAAGAGACAGCTGGACAGAGGGCAGAGACCCTATAAATATCCCCATAAAATCAACAGGGGGTGAAAAACATCCCTGGAAGAATGGAATTTGAGAAACTCTGATCAGCAAACAAAACACCTCACGCATGAAGTCTCACTCCACAGTCTACTGCCCATTGCCTAAAAAGACTTAGCTGAGAGTTGGAGAAGGGGGAAAGAAGGGGGAGAAGAGGACAAGGACAACATTGGTTAAAAACAGGGCACGTTATGTAGTCAATCAGTAATTGCTGCAACTGGAGTTCATCATCTGCTTAGCACTTAATGTCTTGGCCTTTTCAGAATGAATTTTTTTAATGCTAATGTCTTTAGAAGACTGTATCAGTCATCATCTTTGTTGACTTGCTAGTCTGGCTAGGAAGCAAAAGTGCAGGACTTTTGGGTGGCCAACTTTCTTGAAGGTACAAATCCTATCCTACACATCCTTGGGTGATGTTGATACTGCCTTGCTGGTGACGGGTGGCTTTTACTCATCCCCTTCTCTTTAGAAAGCAGAGCACAGGCTTCTTGTATGAATTCTGCTGATCTTTGATTTTATTTCTCTGTTTCTTTCCATCAGTTTCCCCAATTAAGTGTAACAATTTCAGCTGCTCTGGGCTCTTGCAGCAGGAACAGAAACATTTGCAATCCTGCAGAAAGATGTTTTTTGTAAACTCCCTCTGAAATTTCTAGGCAAAAATAATTTGTGTGCTCTAAAAGTTAGGGTAGAGCGGAGACCTTGGAATCATGCTGCAAAGACCTTTATCTTTTTCAAAACATTGATTTTTTGGGGAAGGGAGATCATCAAGAAAAGAAAAAAAAAACACAACTGGCATGCTGGGGTGGGCCCATTAGAGGAATGCAGGCTCATTAGTCCTGCTAAATATGATACTGTGTGTAAAGTCAAAAAAGCAAAGTGAGGTCTGGAAAACTTGGCAGGAGATCAGCCAAGATCCATTATATTATCTTTCACATGGCTTGTTAGTGGTGACACTAATTGAAGGCTGGGCCCTCTCTTTTGCTGACTGTCTAGCACAGGGCCAGTTTAATTTCACCTGATTATGTTGCCCTATTGTGAGAAGTCTGACAAAAACAAGATTTGTGGAAACTCCTACCAATGAGTCCTTGGCTGCCTGGAAGCTCTCTTGGCAGCTAGAGGTTTTTTGTTAATAAGGGGACTGACCCATTTTTCATTTCTAAATATCCCAGATAAATTGGCTACCATACTGCTGTATTTCAGCTAAAGCTGACCAGGTTTCTGTAGCTTATAGAAGCATATCTACTTGTGGGAAACTTGTGGAAACAATAAAAAATGTCAGAATTCCTACCCTCACTCATAAGAAAATGACTTGAGCAAAACTCTGCCCATCTGGGGGTTTCTAAAGAGTGGGAATAGATGAAATAAGTGCTGTTATAGGAAGAGACCATACAGCAGTGGAATTGTTTTGGGAGAACTTTTTGTAGCACACTTGGATAAGAACTGCCATTATTTTGCTGCTTTTATCAACATTGTTTGTGAATTCCTTTTATAGTTCCCTTGCTCGCTCTTTGCGCTTCCCTGAGCAGACAAGCTCAGCTTGAGTTTTACCTCCTGTGTACCAGTGGAAATCTAAAGTGACTCTGCAGAAGTCAAAAACATCTGACGTCGGTTAGGGGAGAAATGGTCCCACTAAAGAGCTTGTTATAGAGAAAAATTCCCTCTCCAATTGTGGAGGAAATTAACTATTAGAAGCAGCCCGCTGGATGCACCTCTCTGGGGCTGGTGACCAGAGAGACTTGAAAGTCCATTAATCTAATATCTAAATTCATTCTTTGCACGTAGCATGCACAAAGGAACTGTCCTCACAAGCTGGGCTGTGGCAAGGTCCTGGGTTTCCGTCGGGGATGGGATTTACATCAGCGAGAAAACATTTGGTGATTGTGACTACCAACTGCGTTAATCATCAGCTTGAATTAAAAGTCACTGACAAGTTGCTTTGGGATTTGTGTGGCTGTGCAAGCGAAAAAAGCCAGAATGAGCATTTCTGAGCAAAATAGATGTGCCAGTGAGGGATCATCCTTTTCCTCTGTTGGCTGATGATGCATCACACAGAAACCGGGCTCCATCAGAACAGGGGAGGACCTTCATGAGGCAAAATCTGCCCTCTCACTTTATGAGGCACGGGGTGGGACTGGCAGGAAGCTGGTTTAGCTTGAGGAGAGGTGTCAGTGTGTGGTGCCACAGGGACCTTGCTGCTGGATGGCTACCCCAAATAGGGCAAAGCTGGGTCCTGCCTTCTGCTGCCTCCGTGGCCAAGGGAGGCTGGGTTTGGAGGACCAGGCTTTCTAGGGTCCACCACCAAGTGCCCTGTCTAGAGACTTCCATGAAGCAGAAGCAGCCTACCAGTCCCTTGAGCCATCTAGTGGTGCCTTCCTTGACTATTGAGTAGAACATCTTTCTGCAAAATACACACAGCATCTAATTAATCTGAAAAGACTCATTCGTGCCAGAAGCAGGCCAACTACAATGAAAATGAGACTGTCAGTATTTTGGTATGTTTCCAAAGCAACAAAAATTCTGGCTTGGAAATGGCAGACGAGATAAAGAGGTAGGTGCCAACGCAGGGTGCTAAAGGCTAAGGAGGATGGTTTGGTATATTCCATCCTACGCTTTGTCTTAGTGTTTGCAGCACTTCATGGATGCTCATGGAACGAGGCTGGGATTTTAAAAGAAAAGCTGAACTTTCTAACCCGAAACCTCAAATCCTTTTCTGATGGGTTTTGTAACTGAAAAGCGGAAATGGAGTCTTCAGTAATTCAAAAAAGATTTAATGATCAAAGCTGCAAATAAAAGTGTGGTGAGTCATCTTATAATTGTCCATGTGCTAAAAAGTACAGGCTGTGTGAGACATCATGTTGTCACGAGTGGTTTTGCTCAATGAGGATATTGGAGCTGCTATTTCTTCCAGCTACGGAAACAATCTAAGTTCTGCAGACCTGTGTTTATAGAGCAGAAGAAAAGGCAACAGTCCTGGCTCTCCCATTTGTGTATTTTATTTAGTAGGTCTGTCTGCAGCATCTGAATTCATTATTGTGCTTTATTACTTTTTGCCTTCATCCAGAGTGTCTGCTCTCAGCAGGAATCTTGATTTTTTTAATATTTTTTTTCAATTTACACTAACAAATTACCCACAAAAACAAATACACATAAACTGATCTTCAGAGTATTAATACCTTTTTTTTTGCTTTCTGCAGCATGCATTAACAATGAAATATTTAACTGAACATTTCACAGTGTATGCGTTTTCTCAAATTAAAATTGCAAAAGACAAGGAAATGAAGATAAAAATATCCACCCATGCTGTTTCTCAGAAACCCTCAAAAGTAATCTAACATTTTCCTTTAAATTGTGTTGTTTTATTCTGCTTGACACAAAAATTAGTGCAAAATGCAATGTGGTTTAAGTATAGGAGAAACTCCTTGTTCCTGAAAGTGTTTAGCCTGTCACACAGAAAAAGAGCTAAAAAGAAGCAGGAGAATTTGTATCTCCCTACTGGAAAAATATAATAAATGATTTGGATATACTGATACAGGTCTTGTTTGCCCAGTTTCTCAATTCCCTTCCTAGTGGCAGTGAGATACCTTCATGTTTTATTTTCAAATTCTCATAACAGGTGCAATATTTGAACTGTAATACACTAGAATGTCATTGCCCGCTTTACAAAAGTCATTGCTGTAGCTCTGCTCTTAAAGATTTATTTGTAAAACATGCTTTTTTTATCTTGCCATTTTTGACATCAAGTGCCTCCAGTCAATGACAGATAGCTATAAATCAATGCCAGCTTTTACAAGAATCCCAAAAGGAACATCTAACATAAAATATAATGCAATCAAATATTTTGGTACTTTTTCCCCAGCTTTATCTGAAAAGAGACCTGCTCTGTGTGCTGAGAGACAGATCAGGTTATCTGGTCTAGCAAGTCTTGCAAACAAGCAAATTCAAATATCTTATCATGCATCAAATCCATTGTGGTCACTTAATTCAGTTCACATAATGCACCTGTACAAAATGCTCTTTAAATCTTACATTACTTTACAAATACAGTTGTTTAGCAAATGAGAAGTAGTATTGTTGTCTCTACATTTGCAGCCCATTTAAATGGCCTTTATTTAGGGCAGTCAGAGGTGCCACAGTTTAATGGTGACATAGAAGAATGCCCTGTTTAGATAACATAGGTCTTGAAGGATTTTATCGGCTTTTTTTAGGGGCAGTCCAGGCTAGGATAAACAGTTTATGTCCTTCAAACTGGGAGGAGGAAGCTCTCCATCTGCAAAACCCAAGTGCTTTCCCATTGCTCAGCCTTGCCTTGCAGTGGGGGAATGCTTAGCAGAAGTGGTGAGAACTTCTCCAGAACTTGGATACAGCTTTCCAGCTTGTTTTGACAAAATCCACAAAAGTCCTGCTGGGGTGTCAAATGCTTTGTACATGCTCATTTGGTGAAGGAGCTGCAATTGCCCTGCTGGGTCAGAGCAACATCTTGGCCTGGACAGTAAGAGTCAGAGTAAAACCCTTGTGAGGGAAGTTGTGAGCAGTACAATTATGGAATCCCCACAGGAGAGTTTTCTCCCTGTATCTCCATCACTGGTTGGTTGGTGAGCATCAGACCATTAATGTTTTATTTCTTATAGATCATTTATCCTCACCAATGCCATAGTGAAATTCTTATTATCCATGTTGATAGGAAGTCTTTTGAAGTGGGATGATATGGAACCTCCATATCTGATAGCAATGAGTCCCCCCCAAGTTCATTATGTCTTTATCAACGATCTGGATGAAGGGATTGAGTGAACACTCAGTAGGTTTGCAGATGACACCAAGTTCTGTTGGAGTGTTGATCTGCTGGAGGGAAGGAAGGCTCTGCAGAAGGATCTGGACAGGCTGTATTGATGGTCTGAGGCTGACTATAAGGTTCAACAGGACTTGGTGCCAGGTCCTGCACTTGGGTCACAACAACCCCCTGCAGCGCTACAGGCTCGAGGGAGAGTGGCTGGAAAGCTGCGTGGAGGAAAAAGGGGTGCTGGTCAACTGCTGTCTGAACATGAGCCAGCAGTGTGCCCAGGTGGCCAAGAAGGCCAACAGCATCCTGGCCTGCATCAGCAATAGTGTGGCCAGCAGGACTAGGGAAGTGATTGTGCCCCTGTACTCAGCAATGGTGAGGCCGCACCTTGAATCCTGGGGTCAGTTTTGGGCCCCTCACCACAAGAAGGACATTGAGGTGCTGGAGCAGGTCCAGAGAAGGACAACGAAGCTGGTGAAGGGTCTGGAGCACAGGTCTTATGAGGAGTGGCGGAGGGAGCTGGGGTTGTTTAGTCTGGTGAAAAGGAGGCTGAGGGGAGACCTCATCACTCTCTACAGCTACCTGAAAAGAGGGTGTAGTGAGGTGGCTGTTGGTCTCTTCTCCCAAGTAACAAGCAATAGGACAGGAGAAAATGACCTCAAATTGCCAGGGGAGGTTTTGATTGAATATTAGGAAAAATTTCTCCACTGAAAGGATTGTCAAGCACTGGAACAGGCTGCCCAGGGCGGTGGTGGAGTCACCATCCCTGGAGGTATTTAAAAGACATGTAGATGCGGTGCTTGGGGATATGGCTTAGTGGTGGACTTAGCAGTATTGGGTTAATGGTTGGACTTGATGATCTTAAAGGTCTCTTCCAACCTAAACAATTCTATGATTCTATATGCTTCAGAAAAAATTATGTTTCATTAGTTCTAAACTCTTCTCCTTTTGCTCTCTCAAATTTCACTGTGTACCCTCTGCTCTTCTACTACAAAAGAGAAGGCTATAGCAATTGGCTGATGTTAAAGGAGTTGATGAGAAGATCAGAATTCTCTTTGTGTCTGAGAATCTTCTACATTTTCATGAATCTCTACCCTATTCCACATTGTTTGTCTCTTCTCTAAATTCAGCCACCTGTTGTGTATTTCCTGTCTCAACCACTCATCCATGCAAGTGGGCATGGCCTTGCTACCAGATATAATTGTGAGTGGCGAACTTCAATGCTGATGAGAATGAAAAGCTTGACAATGAGGAGGAGGACCTTTCGAGGCTCAGGCACTGAAAGCAGTGACAAAATTTGGCTCCATTGTATTTGCTTTTTATGTGTGTTCAAAAGAGGAAAAATACTTGCATTTTAATATCAATCCAGCAATCTAAACTGAGGGGGAAGTAATTATACATGAAAGAAATATAGTCTTTTGTAATAAGGTTTTTAAAGTATCAGTTTCATTCTATCATAACATTTTTATGATTAGATTTACCTCCTAATATTTTAATAACTTTAGTATGAAGTAAGGAAGTCCTTTGTAGCTTATCTCACAAGCCTGTCTAGGACATTGCACTTAATGAGGTTTATAATTCAATATAACCACATCTGCATCTTTAATAATGCCTAACATTTAATCTTCATTGCACCACTTGAATCAAAAGATCTAAAATTAAACCTGCTGCAGCTTAATCTAATAATAAACATGCGTGACATTTTTTGCAAAATGTGTGGCTGATCAGCGCGGTGCACCCTTACAAGTGTATTAGATGTAGAAAAGCAGAGTTTAACCAGCCCAAGGTAGATGGTGACATTTAACTCCCACATCTACTTTGGGGAAACTCTGAGATCCTTCCCCAGGAAGACAGGTCCAGTTGTCAGATCATTAGCAAACTCAGGTCCAAATCCCGCTAGTTAGAGCATCATTAACACAGACCTTTACTAGTAACAAGGGGTCTTCAGACTCTTTAACTTCAGGTAGATAATTTTGGTACCTTCAACAGGAGCCTTGACTATGTATGTGGTCAGTGGTAAGGTGCTCCTCATTCCCCTGGCAATTAGCTGGAGCCCCTGAGCTCCTGAATCACCTCAACAAGGTTTGGCTTCTCAATACGGCAAGGCAAGTGTCCTTCCACCTTCATGTCCCCATGGCTCCTGTAGGCCGTTAAAAGTCTGCTGAGATGATGCTACCAAGTTCTCAGGTGGTAAATCAGTCTGGATCACAGGGGTAGTCTTTCAGCCACGGTTAGCCACAGCCATGATGTTTGATGGGTTTTGGTAGCCACAGTAGTAGGGTTGTGCTCCTCCACCACATAATGATGCAACTGGGTATGAGATGTAGACTTTGTGTGCCCAGAGGGAACTTTGCGTGAGAAACTTCTCCTGAATTGATGTGACTTGGCACAAGCAGCCAGAGCAAAGGGGCCAATTTCTGCAGAACTCTGTGGATTCAGGGCTTTGCATGGGACCTATGGGTTGGTGTTGTTTCTTTTCAAAGATGTAAATATGACCTTATAATCGGGTGTTATGCTTTGTGGGTTATGACAGTTCTGTCCCTCTGACACCAACATTTATCTCTGAGGAAAGTGAGAAAAACAAGCAGGACAAATAGAGATAACATTTTGGAGAACAGGCAGTGTTAGAATCATCTATAATGTGTTCAGGTGAAATGATGAATTTATGAAAGCTGAGCCCAACTGTTTAATGAGAAGCGAAAACCTCTCATTTATCCTCAGGTCAGCTACACTCAGAATCACTGTTTTGATTCCTTACAGGTGCAAAAATTAGCAACAATTTGGTGACAGATTGGAACCTATATTAGACCTTGATCCAAGATGTATCCTGTTTTCCCTATGTTTAAAGGGCTCTGGCTGTAGTCCTTACTGGATGGTAGAGCAGTCAAAGTCTGTTTTCTTTTAAATGTATTTTGAAGCTAGTATGGTAAACAACAGTGTAGCTCCTCCGTGTGAGACGTCTTTGTGATATTCACAGGAAGTCCCCATCATACTAAGAAGACAGTTCTTCACCAGGATCCAATCAGAACGATTTGACATCAGCTGGGTCAGGATAGGGAGCTTTGATCAGGGGAGATGAAAGACTGGCGAAAAATCTGCTGGGCCATAGAGTCCCCTGCTGATGCTGAAACTTCACGTTTCAGCCGGGCTCCATCTGACTCTAATTAAATAAGGGAAGATCAAAGTCTACAAATCTCCCTGATCTATATCAGCACGGCAAACTAAAGGTAAAAATTCTCGGTATCTTCCTGTTCCTTTGAAGTCAATAGTGAACTTTGTGCTGTGCACGAGGACACGATGAGTGCCATTTGGGTAGCTGCAGGTTTACAATAATTTTGATGTAGTGTTTATACCAGGGGAGGAAGAAAAACTGCATCTTGAAATGATGCCTTCACAGCTGTGGGTCTCCACTCTTCCCCCAGACTGATTTTATCTTTAGGATTTACTCTGTCTTATCATTATTCTAGAGGAACAATTACATCTAATAAATCAGGGAAACCATTGTTTTAGCTTTCCTTCAGCTATAAATCACAAACTATTCCATTTTTGTACAACCACTTCCCCTCCCGCCTTCCTTGCATACTAGTGAGGTGAGCTGGAGACACTCACTTGATAACAACATCCTGAACTAAAACAGCTGGAAATAGGCAGTATAATAGCACCAGCCTGCTGTCAGCCCTCATCTATTTTTGTTTGATTGGTATCTGATTGTGATTGAAAGGCTCACTCCTCGAGTTAGCTACCTTGAAGCCAATCTTGAAAATGTGTCACATTTGGCTACTCGATAGCATCTTAAGCAGAACGTTAGATCCAGAGCGCGCACCATGCAAAAAATAGAAAGCTGGCAACTTGCTATACTGCACAGCAAAGGAAAAGCAACATGGGAAGAATCTGACAGACATGCAAAGAAATGGAAATGCTGCAAAGTCAGAGAGAGGAGCCGGTACATGTGCATTAGCAGCTCTGGGCAGGATGAAACCGTCACTTCCACAGGGTCCAGGCCAGCATCATGTCTAACTGTTGCTGTAAAATACAGTGTCCCTTCTCTACAGTGAGGATCTTTGTGAGGACAGCTTTGCCTGCGTATGGCCCAGGAGGGCAGAACAGAGTTAACAGGCTCTTACTTGCTGGGTTTGGGACTAAGGTTATGGAGGGGATGGAGAGTACGTTGGTTTGGGATGCAGCTGTGCTAGGGCTGTGCAGGATGCTTATATAAGACATGTGAATAGGAGAAATAAAATAAATGTTGATTATGTTGAATAAAAGTCAAAACAAGAGTGACAGTAACAGGTCTGCTACAGAGGAGACCATTGGTTATTTTGATTTTAGTTTCTGCTGTCTGACTGACAGCCATAAATAATAGCTGTGAGGCCAAAAGATACAGATCTTTGAACCACACCTCCCTGAAAAGAAGGGCGGGGTGCTCTCACAGGTTGTGGGACTGAGGCTAATAGCAGCAAGCCATGGCAATGAGCTCCAGAAGGGAGAAAATGAGGGAAGTCGATACAGCTGCTGAACAGAGTGATGCTCCAGCACAGAGACCAGGAATAACAAGGGAAGCGTTGTGAATAAATAACCCTTGCTTTCATCTGCGCTGGAAATGCAAATAGGAACTAGATTGTATTGCTATAGGAGTAAGAGATGTCATTGGTATTGCAGAAAACGTGACTTGTCTTGGGGTCAGTGTACTGTGTTTGATGCTGGTTTGCATTTCAGCTGCTCTCAAAATAGCACGCTAAGCAACAAATACAAGGCTGCTACTTTAGCCATCATAACAAAGCTATATCAAAGAGGCCTAAGCACAGTCCTTGCTAGCAATAAAGGACTTTGTAAAACAGAAGTTGCAACTGATATTTAAATTGCTTGCTTTTTCAAAACATTTTGACATAATTCCTCTATCAGCTTCTCTAGTGGGTGTCTCATGAAAAGCTGAGATAGATCTCCTCTGGTACGTAACCCATAACATACCAGTGGTGCTTTCTAATGCACTTCAGAAAGGGAAGGATTTTTCCCTTAAATGGAGAATCTGTAGAAAACCATTGTGATCATTGATGGATACTCTCTACATGGGTAGCCTTTCTCTCTCAGTGTCTGCTTGAGATTTTCTTTCTCTGCTTAGGATGCAAAACTCCCTTCAAGTTCCTGACTGAAGGTGTGGTTGTGTTTTCACCTGCACGGTTCATCCAGCAAAGCTCCCCCTTGGATGGGGACTGCACACAGCTGGGCAGAGCTTTCTGCCTGACCGTGCACACGGGGGTGAGTTCTGCCCCAAGAGAGCCATTTTTACCTTTGGACATGCTGGTATTGTCCTGCTGCTGTGGGAGCAGGTGGAGCTGGAGGAAGGAGATCTTCATTAAGCAAGCAGATGAGGGTAGGTTTTAGAGGGCAAGCAGGACTCGCCGTTCATCCTGTTTGTCCCTGGAGTTCAATACTACACCCAAGCAGCTTCATTCTTAGGTGCTAGAGGCAGCCAGGGAAGTGATGGGAAAGCTGAGTCTGGGAGGAAGCTCTGATGTGTTTTTGCTATTGCTATAAAAGGTTAATGTCAACACAGAGCCCTGAGAGCAAAGCAGGGCTGTCAGAAGCACTCAGTGCTTGCATTACTGGAGTGGCAGAACAAGGCTGCTTCAGATTCTTCCCAAACCTCCACCTCTTTTCCAGGTGAGCATGAAAATGAAGAGTATTACTTTTTTTGAACTATTTATTTCTGTTCTGGGTTAAGCAGTATCTATAACCTGGATTAAATGGCTGTCTGCTAGTGTGTTCCCATTACAAATGTCCCACCCCACAAAGCCTTGGCTAGTTTATCCCCATCGATGCTGTTTGTCATGTTTCTGCTAATAGGTGCAGAAAAAGGAACAATGAACCAAAGGTTCCCAATGGCTGTCAGTAAATTTATTTTGCAGTTAACAGCCTTTGTAATGCACAGACTAACTTTATCTCATTTCACTGTGGGTGTGCTGGGATAATTGCTCGAGTACTTTGTTAAAAAGAAAAGCTCTCCACATTTCCATTAACTCCCGGCATGGTGTCTGTTTCACTTGACTGCACTAGGTACCATTTACAGTTCAATTTCACAGTCATGATGGACTGAAACATATAAACCTGCTTTCTCTCCACTCCACTAATCACATGCATTAATAAACAGGGAGATTCATAAGGTCTGTTACTCTTATTTTTCCTTTGAAGGTCTATTTTTATGAATTAAATCATGGGCTTTTTTTTTCCTGTGAAATCAAACTGCCAGAGGAATAAATACAGTGCTATCTTATTCAGTAGGGTGTAATAAGCTACTATGTTAGGGAAGGAAGGCAGGCATAAAGAAGCTGTTGCAAACTAAAAAGGGAAAAAAAAATGCAGCAACAAAGAATAGCATTGTATGATGTCAATCTACAGTATGCATGTGTTTATATAATCACATTGGAATTTACTTTGAACTTTAGCCTGGAAAATTTACTTACTTGGGGGAACGAGGAAGGATTTGAGTATCTAAGCACCAAAATAGCTAAGACAAAGTAGTAAAACTGTGTGGTTGGTTGTACAGCAGAACCACGTGAAAATGCAAAGAATCCCTTTTGTAACGGGTAGAGACAAGTAAGCCACTTGATCATTATGGTATGAGATAAGTATACAAGGCACAGGAAATGCTGTGTTTTTCACATTCCTCTCTTATTGTTTTTCCAAGGGTGGCTAATTTTTGCCTTTTTAAGGAACTTTTTTTGTACATGACTTGTTCTTGCTCTGGTTTAATAATATCTGTTCTTGACAGAAAAAGAAAGAACAGTCATAAGTACCATTACATGAGATAAAACAGGGGTAAGAGATCAGAACACCAAGGGCTGTCTTTTTCAGTGGCTTCTTTGGTGAAACAAGAAGAAAAAACCCCATATTTGACCTACTACAGCATTTGTTAACTCTCATTCATACTGACCGAGGGCTCAGTTGCCTTGTTCTGCGTTCATTGCCACTTCCCACAAAGCTCCTACTCTCTGTAGGGATTGCCCCATCTCTCCCTTTGTGAAGCTGGAAGCAGTAGCCTTTCTCTGCTAAAGGCATATATGAGAAGCATTCTGATTCCTCAACCGCATTTTTAAAAGCGCTCAATACCCAGCAACTTTTTTTGGGTTAATTTGGCCAGAATAACAAAAGATCTCAATGCTCTGGTTGCTGAGCTATTTAGAAAATCATATTGTTTTTGCTGATGACATGGAAGCCTAGCTCACTTCAAAACCTCACCCAGAACTGTTTGTTAAAATTGAATGCACAGTTTTGCATCAGGCCTTTATTTTTTTGGTTGGCTTGTGGCATATTCTGTGACAGTGGCATGGCCACATCTTTGGTCATACACAGCCCATTCTTCAGTTGTGCTCAAAGAAAATCTTACTGTGAACAATACTAATTCAGTCTGCAAAATATATTGGTAATGGGCTGCTGGGTTTTTAATCTCTTTTCATAAAGCAAAACAGACTTTCATTCTTAGGATTTAATCGCTAGTGCCAGAACAGCTTTGCAGTCTGTCTCTCCCCTTTACATGTTGCCTTCTCAGTGTGTTTTTTTGAGGATGGACGATGGTTGGGATTGCATCTTCTTCTTAGACAGACACTGAAAAGCATGTTTTTCTCTCAGTAAACGCCACCTGTCCTAAAATGCGGTTGGGTGACTTCTGTGATAAACCACCTGCGGTGTATAATGGCAACGTGATTCATCTTCAGACATTGCAATAATAAAGCTTTTTCCAGTCAGTAGCTGAGGTAATTTAATTACAGTATTTGAGGTGGAAGACATAAGCATGTAGAAACTTCCTCTAAGTGACTCACATAGTGTTTGGAAATTTACCATAGCAGCAAGCCTTTGCTGTAAATTTTACTCTTTCCTCCTCTCCCCTACTCTCGTTTTATTTGGTTTCAGCAAAAGCTGTTAGACTGTGAGGGTCCAGAGCAGCCCTTTGCATCTTTTTCAGATGGGGATCTAGAGAAAGACAAAGCAGGATGACGTTAGGTCCCTCGTACCCCACACACTGTGCAGCCTGCAAGTCTGGGATGGGTGGAGGGGGCCAGGAAACCCTGCCACCTTTGTCTGCTGGTGGGCTCCCTGGGAAGCAGATCTCCTGACCCTTTTGCATGCTCTTGTGAATACTGCAAACACACTTGGAGAGGGTAAAGCTGGTCTTAGAAAAACTGGATCTGTGCTTCTAGCAGCCACAGAGGTCAATACTGAACACCTCAGTCTTCTGCTCTTCACTGAAATTCTCCTGACCCACTAGGTAAGATGATCAAATATAGATGGGGAATGATGAAAAAAACTGTGTAAATGCACAGCAGCTGTTTTTCCAGGCAATAGTCCGAATCCTTGAATGACTAATGTGGTCAGTTCTGGCTGAACAGCAGATTCTCTGTGCTCCTCTCAGGTCTGGGGTTTGCAGAGGAGTGTGCTGAGCATTTCTGGCCCCAGTGGCCTTTGGCTCAACCCTGTGTTTCTGTGACACTGCGTTTTCTTTTATACACTGGAAAGCTTAAGGGAGGTTGTGTGGCTATTTTGCTTACTTCTGTGCTCCACAAAATTGGGTGGGAAGTGTGTCCATTAACTAAACAACAACAGCAGAAATTAAATAAGGCATCCTACCACTTGGTGTCATTAGACCTTGTTATCCCATGTAATTCATTACCATTTACCTAAAGGAGTTTCTGCAGTCAATGACTTTTCTTCACTTGCTTCTCTGATATTCCAGCCTGCTGAGTTGCTTCAATTATGAATTTAATAAAGAATAGTTTTAGCCTCATAGATCTTGTAATATTTTTGATTCATTTGCAGTCAGTAGCAGCCAATATGATCCTTCTTTTTCCAGCATCTTCACAATTCCCATTCGTCACCTGGAGTCCTCAGAGCCTGCAGGGTTTTGGGATACCTGAACCTACAGCCGTATTTTTTTGTTGTTTTCTAATAACTCCTGGATTGAGCTTTATGGTCTTCTTATCCACTTTAACAGTTATTCTCCATAAAGCCCCTGTGATCCATGGCATGAGGTCAGTTTTGCTTATGGATCAACAGCCTGTTCATACAGCTCAATTTTCCAGGTTTCTTCTTTCCAAGCTAAAGCTGTTGTTAGGCTAAAGCCTCGTAGCTTCAGCTACCAGTAGAAATAAATCTGGACGTAGCATGCATCCTTGTGTGATTTCTGTAGTCATCCTTAACCATTCCATCATCATCTTGTCCTCTGTTGCCACACGTGATGACTTGCTGTAAATGTTTTCTGTCAGCTTGTTCAATCTGTTGGGATGTCACAAGTTTGCAGAATTCACCGCCCTTTGCTTTCTGTGCAGTGCTGTCAGAGCCCGCTCAAATTTTATGAAAATATTCTAGCAGGGTGAGTTGGGTCCTGCGGACCTTTCTGAGATCTGTCTTAAAATAGTACGTTGGTATGTTTTCCCTGAGTACTGCCCTAAACCCACCCTCTTTATCTACAGGTATTTCTCTCCTGCAGGCACTTCTCACCAGTGCCTTTCTTTCTTTTCTTTGTTTACTTTGCTTTTATTTACATTTCTTGAGGAATTAGTTTGTACAGCACCCTACCTGTGGATTCCCTGTGCCTGTAGCACGTGTTTCCAAAGCCATTTTTTCTACCATTTTATCTTTTGAACTTTTTTCCAAGACCCTGAGACTTTGACTCTTTTGTTTAAACTGCCCCCCCAAAGCAAAACAAATACTTCTCCCCCTCCAACCAAACCAAACAAAAAATCTTTGCACCTGCTCTCTCTTATTTGTGCCAGGAGGCTTCTCTACTGGCTCTTTCATGTGCTCTGGGTTCTTCAGAACACTTTCCACCCCATATTTTTGCTTGTTCACCTTGAACAGTTCTTTATGAACAGCCTTTTCATCTCAACCTCCGTGCCCCTCTCCTGTTCATCTGCATAAATTGAAGTCTCCCAAATACTAGCCTGGCCTTGTGAGCAGTCAAAAGCCATGTCAGAAAAAAATAGAAATAATTATTAAAAAGAAGTTAGAGTTGACACAAGAAAGGATTAAGGATTAGTAATGGATGCAACGTAAAGTCTTACTGTGTCCTTCTGCTGAGAGTGTCTCTGAAAGTATCCTAGGAAAATGATTTCTGGATCTCAAATTATTTTTTTTCCCCCTTTTTTTATCAGGCTGCCTGGGTTTTGCTGGCTTCTGCCTTTATGCTGATAAAGATGACTTTTGACAGGAAACAATAGGATCTGTGTGTAACAGCCTGTGTTTCTGGTCTAGATGCCTTGCCAAAATAGCTACACTTAACACTTGCACAGTTCTTTTCATCTTCAAAGCCTCTCACAGATCTGATGTAAACAGCTGGAGTTCCACTGATTTTGGTGGCAAAGAGCTTAGTAGCCTTCAGAAAAGGATTATGCATTTTCATGGAAAGTAGGAATATCATCTGCTGCTCTGCCAGACGAAATATTAGAAAGGTATCAAGCTCCAAGCTAGAAAGCAATTGTTAGCTGAACGGGCTCGAGTAATTTTCCTTGTGGTCAACATACAAATTCCTGGCTACAGTTCCATGGGATGAATCAAGGATTGATTATTGAAGCAATCCTTAAATGTGTTTACACGAAATGCAACTGCTGAGACAAACGGCTTTTTTGAGTGTAATTGATTTTGATGTTTTATCAAGCCATGTACCTGTATGTCCTAATTCGTATGCCCAACATTTACAGAGGTATTGTCTTGGTAGATTTTTTTCTGTGTATTAATAGCTTTGAGATTTACTTTATGTTGTTTCATGGTATTTAACAAATAAGATGATTTATTTCACTAGTACATCCTATGATATATTTAAGCTTGGAGTGCACTTAAGAGGTCAACAGCTAGTCCATCCCCCTACTCCATAGCAGAAACAGGTCTGTCTGGCCTGTGAAGATGTTTATCTAGTCATTTTATGGATTATTTTCTTCTTTTTTTCTATTTAGAGACTGATACGCTGTTTGCTTTATTTTCAGGCAACACCTGACTCTGTTCCTCTAGTGAAAATTAACCCAGTTGTTTCAAACTTTCTCTGTAAATCATCTTTGTCTGTACTTCTTATGATTCTTGTTGATCTTCTCTGAACCATCTCCAAATTCTCCACATTTTTTAGTGTGATGCACAAACCTGGCTGCAATATACCAGCTGAGATCTCTCAATTGTGTGTAGAGCAGAATGTTCATCTCCCATATCTTGCATGTAACGCATCTGCTAGTGCATCGCAGGGCAGGATCGGCCTTGTGAGTACAGCAGGATGGGAGCGATTCAGATTCAGTTGGTCTGTGATAACCCCAATTTCTGCAGTAATTCTGAACCAGTTATCCCTGACTCATGTTTTTGTGTTTGATTTCTCTTTGTGTCTTTACTGAATTTCATCTTGTCAATGCCAGACCATTACGTATGAACTGGTGCCTGTTTGTAATATGGGACCTGAATTTACTAGCAACAGGCACAGGCTTTCCCTGTTGTGGAAATGTGTTCCTCTTCAAAACCTGTTTAGGAAGGGATTCATAAGGAAGGGTTAAACTGTTTTAGTGGTTAGAACTGCTCTTCTAACTCAGCACGCTTTGTCAGGGACTCTAAAATCAAAAGCTTTGGCTTGGTCAGAAGAGTTTTTTACGGTGTTGCCATCGACATGAAAAATAAGTCATTCCTGTAGCACCAGCTCTGACTCACCGAATAGGGTTACTGCTTTTTACATCCATCCTGCACTTGGCTTTCTGTCAATCTGGACATCAGATTCCTGAGCCCAGCCCACCTGTGATGCCCAGTCTCCTCCCAGAGCCCTGAAATGTGAATGTAGATGTGCGATTGTTTTAGTTTTGTACGTGGAAAATGAAGCACGGGGTGAGATGAATTATGTTTGCTCCTCTGGGAAAACTATGCAGCAAACCCAGGATTTGAAACCACTATTTCAGAGTTGTGAGCTGGTGCTTCAGTACAAGCCCGTTCCTCATATCTGGAGAGAAATAACCTCTGGAACATGAAAGATGGTGAATTAAACTGAACACTCATCTTCCCCAGTGATTCATCTGCTTGTTAGTTTCTGTTTGTGGAAAATTTTTTCCTCCCTCTTCGAAGAAGCAGTTTAGAGTAATTCCCTTTTAATTTGTCACAAGTGTGTCCTGCCAGGTCCCTAACCAAAGTCTTTTCTTCAGAGGCCAACTCAGCAAACCTGTCCTGGCTCCAGTATCTCCAGTGCAAGTGACACTTCTGGGGGAGTGCTGTCATTGCTTCTGCTGTACCTCACCTGGAGTTCCCTGGAGCAGACCTGGGTGAGAGCAATAAAAACATCTTCAGCTGTCTCTATAGGCAAGCACTCCTGCTGCTTCAAAAAGGAGGTAACCAGCTTGCATCAAAGGGAGATGCCCTGAAAAATGTCACCGGAAACACAAACCTCTTAGTGTCTTGCTTGTGAACCGTATTTTTTACAGTCAAGTATTTCACTGCTACCTTAAAAACACGGATTGCAGAAGGATTCGGAACTAATCCCATCCCCTGCTCTCTGGTGCAGGTTCACCTGCTTTCAGCTGTATATCTGCTTTTTGAAGGAAACTTCTGAGGACGTTTTTCCTTTTGCATCTGTCAGGAATCTTCTTCAATTCATCATTCTCTGCTCTTAAATATTTGACAGTGGCTTCCTCTGGGCTTGCTCTTTTCTCCTTCAGTACTTCCTTCATAAAACCAGATTCCCATCTCACAATCCTTTAGTGAATTTTTTGATTATTTCCCTCCCTAGTCCCCCCTCCGTGCTTTCTGTTCCCATAATTTCTTTATTTGCTTTCTGGTATCCATTCTGTACACAGGCCAGTAACTCTTACCTGAATCCTTAAGTAGCTTTGTGAATATAATTTTTCTTCTCTTTCACTTTTATTTAAATACATTTTGTTCCCAAATAGCTCCAAACTGCCACAACAATTATTTCCTAGTGAGACTGAAGGAGATGCTTGCAAATATTTTCAAATCCCTGCATTCATCATTCCTAGCTTCCCATATGACCTCCCTTCTCTGATTATCCTGGGCAGCCCGCACGATGAGCAAGGGCTGTGAATAACCCTGAACACCTCTCTGAAGCAAAATCCTCCCTCTTCCCTCAGCTTTAATTTTCACATGCAGCATTTGCTGCTCTGCTTCCCTCCAGGATGCTGCCACAAGAAGTTCTGACTCTGTTTTACGGCAGATATTCTGATGGGTGCGTTGTTTTCCTGTATCCTAGTGCAACAGGTGGTTCTGCCAACATGGGTGTCACCGCCGTCGTTGGGCACGTCTCCAGCAGCATCCCACCAGACAGAACCTTTGTGCTCCCCCTGCCCAGGGCGATGCTGTGTCCAGCGGGGCAGCAGGTTCTGCAGTGGCTCTCGCAGGCTGCAGATGACGTTGCCAAACCCAATGTATTCGTGCCCATCCTCTGTGATTGCTTTTTGTCTATCCAGCTGTTACAGACCTTCCCTTGGGTTGCCAGTGAATCTGTCCTAGCAACAGGGAGAGCTGCTGCTGTGAAAAGGCTAATCAGAGAGACAAGTATGGAAATATGGTAATGGTATTTAAACCTGCAGTACTTTTAGCTAAGAACTGTCTAGCTTTGCTGCTTCTGTAAAGCTCTACCTTTGTACAGTGGGGAAACCTGGTGTGAACCAATCCTGTAATCTGCAGCTAATGCTTATCTGTAAAATACAAACCCGATAAAAATAGCAGCCCTTCAGACTCTGCTTGATGCATAAAGAAATGCGCTGTGGTATATTTAGGATTAAATCCCTTAATAGCAGTAATTCTTCCATTACAGCACAAAGCATTTTATTTTCTATTGGAATATGTCCAGAAAGACTGTTTAGTAAAATCAATTCAAGACTTGAAGAATAGTTTAAATATTTAGATTATCATCCAGTATCCCAGATCCAACCTCATAAAGAAATAAAGGGAAAGAACTTTTTTTCCAGATGCAGAGGACTAGGATACTGAATGCAGAACTCCAGCTGCATGGAAATAATGCAATACACCAGAAATATGTCAGATGCTGTATCAGCTGGGTAATTTTTAACTGGTATTTTAATAATGCATCTGTTTTGATGCAGATGTTGCTGTCTAATACAAGACCAAGATGAATAATATCCTTGTGCCTCCTCGTAGTAATAACTAAATACTATAGTTAGGGGTTTTTTTTTCAGCATATTATCTTTCATTCTGTCTGGAGTGGTATTATTTTGTGAATCTGTCACCAGCAGTGATGTGCTAGGAGGAAGGGTGAGCACAATCATTTAGTTATGAGACACTGAATAAAATAAATGATCTTTTCATAGATTCATAATATTGAAGTCCAGAAGGGATTGTTGCATTTAGCCTGACCTCCTCTGTATCACATCTTTATAAAGAAGGAGCTGTCTCTTCTGCACTAATCATTTTTTGAGGCTTGTGTTACATACAATTATCAGTCTCCTGGGGCAATACCAGCTGTTGGGATCCTTCCAGCTATGCCTTTTCCTGAAGAGGCTTCTGTATAATAGAAGGGGACTGATGATGCTCTTTTTGAAAGAAAATTGTGCTACAGGAGCCAGGAATGTAGGAAAGAGCTTCAGGTCCAGGAAGGATGAGGGTTTCTGGCATAGATCTGAAACTAGTAAGGGTGAATGTTGAAATGAAAGGATTCCGCAGCCTGGCAGCCAATTTCTTTCATTTCATAAGGGAAGAATGACAGGGATATTAGACAGCAGTGGCCCAGAATAGGAGACTTCTCCCTCAGTTTGCAGCAGCCCTTGGTAATCTCCAAAAAGAAGGATGCTGTATATAAAGAAGAAGGAACACTTGTCCCTATGACAGTAAAAAGGACACACTCTTTTTTCGTTCTTCTTGTGCATGTTGTTTCAATAATGAGCAGATTGCCCATAACCACAGCAATCAGTAACGATGTGACGGGTTTCTAATGGGCTAATCACAAAGGGTTATAAATGTCCTGCAGTGAAACTGGTTTTGTAGGGCTTCTACCTCTTTGTGCCAATAATTGTTAGTCACATCGGCGCATATGCTCGAGTGACTGTGAGTGGGCGTGCACACAGCGAGAGGATGCAGTAGGCTGACTGCAGTGAGGAATTATATTTTGGTTATTTTGAGTTTTACTAAAGCCTTGTGTACTTGATAGACAGCTACTACCATTCTCCAAATGCTCACGTCAGTGTGTTTTTGACACCTGCCTGTGTAGATACAATTACGCCAGCACATCCATATCAGACCATTAGACACTATCAGTCAATACGGGTTATGGCCGCAGATCCAAAAGAGGGGGAGAAATAGGATGCCTGCAAAATGAACCTCCCTTTTTACACTGTATAGAGCATGCTGCACTGGAGATTAGGCTGCGGCTGTCTCTCGTTTCTGAATGCTCTGTTTTCCTAGAAAAATGAGCACAAAGTGACCTTTATCTGCACTCTTCCTATGTGCCTTGTGCTTGCATGGCTGTAACAAGCTTTCCCAAGAAGATTGCCTCTCTCTCCCTTCCTTTTGTGAGCAACTAAACGTGTACCAGATGGGAGCCCCAGGTGTGGAGCCTGCACACGGCTGCCCCACCTTCTTTGAGGACAGCAATTTGGAGCTCTGCTGGTTTCTCTGCCTCTAATCTGTTTTTTTTTGTTTTTTTTTTTTTTTTTTTTTTTTTTTTTTTTTTTTTTTTTTTTTTTTTTAAATTTCTNTGGTTGGAGCTCTCGTCTCTTCTGAGTAAAATGCTTTCAACCTAATCTTGAATCTCTCTGTGGGAAAAAGATACTTGGGAGCAAAGAATATCTTCCTTCTCATTTTGAAACAGCCTTCTGTATAGCCTCAATGTCAGGAAAGCCATTTATAGAGCATGTACAGTAATTGTATGCTTAATATTTCATCAGCTGCATTAACGGTAATGTCACTAAAACCAGGTATAGATTTAAAAGGATCTTCTTTGATTAAAAGTGGCTTTAGAGCTTCTTGTGTATAATAATAGCAACAGTCTATATTATCATAGATGTTGCTATGGGTTTCTGAATTTAATAATTCAACACATACACACACACAGAGACAGATTTGCACTGAGATTTTGGACAAAGCGTATGCTTTATATTTGGCAGCGATCCTCTAATTACACCAAGCCTAGACTGGTGTGAAGTAGATTGCTTCAGCTTGAGCCACACTCTTCTTTCGCAGCCAAGAGACTGCAATATTTAGGATTGTGCAAAACCTCATGCTTTCATTACTATGCTATAGCTAGCAGCTGTAGGAAATAGTGGTTAGAGTAACTGATTGGTTTTCTACCAGACTTTAGCCTCTCACGGTACTATGTCATGTAATGTTTGGACATGAGGCAGAGATGTTTATTTTCAAACAGTGCTTCAATTCACTTCAATTCTACTGCGTCGTAGCAGTAACTGAGAAAAAAGATCTGTTGCCAACTCTCAATGGGGCTGAAACCCTGTGAGCATGCTTGAATGGAAAATAAAAGAAGGAATTTATTGTCTGTGTCTTAATAATAAATCTCCTGAACTTCATTCTTGTCTTAGAAATGAGAAATAAACTTTGCATCTGACTTTGTTAGATGGTAATGAGGAATCCTTCAACCGCAAGTGTCAGTTGGCTTCTTCAGAAACACACTTGTTGGTTATAATTTCCTTTTATTATTGAGCTAATATTTTGCTAAACTTCAGTAACAGATCCATTGTTTTTTTTGGCCAGCAATGAGTTGGTTCCTTTTTTTTTAATGCCTGTGCTTCCCTGATGATAAATTTCACTATTTTTTTCAAGTTATAATAATCTGAGCAGATTTCCCAGATGTCCTCTTCCAGTTTGAGCACACGCATATCTCGAGTTGTGCAGCCTGAGTTTCCATCGACACCCAGAACTCATCTCTTGTAGACACAACTTGGGGCATGCCAAAATGCTGGAATTTTTACTTCCCAAGGACTACTGTGCCAAAAGGAAGGCATCTTAACAAAGTTGGGTGGTGATGCCAAACTGTGAAGAACACCTATCAGAGGAGCACAAATGCTTTGTTTTGTTCTGTTGTAACTTAGGTCTGTGCTTTAAATTAAATATGCATATATATATATATATATATAAATAAATATATGGTTCTTCTATGGCTATGAATGAAGAAATTATTGCTAAACATTGCGTGGATAATATACTGCCTTCAAAATGGGCATACGAACTATGGCAAACCATCGTTAATTTTCTACCTGGATCAGCCATGTTGAATGATAGCATCAGCCATGTACAGCCACTGTACAGATGCTCTAAGCTTTATAGGCGAGGAAAATTTATGCATCTGAGTAAAATGAAACTCAGTTTCAGTGCTTACTTACAATTCAAACTGTAATTAGCCTTTTTATAAATGTAGTCCTCCACATAAGAGTAGCAGAATGAGAAATATATCACTCATACTTCTGGTCACACCATTTTCTATTCTATTGGGGTAAGAGCAAATATACTGCAAATTTATTTCAAGCTTATGTTTTTTTTCTTCACACTGCTTGTGGGACAGTAATTTCATGGTCAGGCAGCATCCACACAGCAACACCAGTGGGATATGGCAGAAGTTAATTCTCAGGTTCCAATAAGGTGACAGTCACATTTCTGGACATAGTATTACCTTAAATCTGCCTTCTGCTTTCATGTGGGAATGAAAGCTCCTCTCCAACTCCTTTGCTGTGTCAGTGAGCACTTCCTTTTCAGCATGGTAGAACTGTCATTTTCTTTTCCTGCTGTTTGCTTCTACTGAACTAACATCTTTTGACTTTCTACTAGCTATGACACACACATGCAAATATTTGAGGTTTTGGGGTTTTGTATCAGATAGTTGATAACTTAATATTTTTTGAATTAATACCTGCTTTCATAATGTTTCAATATAATGGATATAAATGGAGAGAGATATACATAGATATATACTTACGATGAAGTGAAAGTTGGGTCTTACAATGTTTGCTTTATCACTGTTGGGGTTTCTCATTTGAGGAAAACTTTGATTGAAAGAACAGTTAAAAAGAGCCAGTCATGGCTAATTCCATTGTTAAGGAATATTTCTTTAATGAAGAAGCTCTTGAAGTAGTTCTACTTTTCGGCTCAATATAATACACACATACTTTGAAGCCAAATCATCATCGTAACATTAACTGATGTAGTTACTTAACTCTGTCCAATGCTGTCTTTACATTGTAAAACATCAGGATCAGTTCTTGGTTCTGTGATAGTTTAATGAACACAGATCAATTGCTGTTACCACTCATCTGGAGACTGCTATCAAACAACTGGTAACTAAAAGGTCAGAAATGCTTACCATTGGAAAAAGCAATCTCTGCCTTCTCGTCAGCCTTCTAGCACAAATTTTAATGCCCATATTTAAAACAGAAATAAATAATGAGAACCCTCAATGGCTTTGCCTTTTTTCTGTGTGGGAATAGTGTGGTAGCTTCATCCTAGTCTTTCCTGGAATTTCAGCAAATGCTTCATTTAATGAGGAGATGAGTTTTTGTTTAAATGCTCTGAAGAATTTGGCTTCCAGTTCTGGGACTTTTCCAAGTTTTAAACTGTTGATCGCCCTTTCAGGCTCTGCTTCAGGTGTTGGCTCCTCAAACCTAATTACATCCCTTTGTGATAAAACTGCCTGATGTACTCCTTTAAATAGTTTGCATCTGCTCTGTAGGACTAGCATATTTCTCTATGCCTAATTTGGTGAAAAAATCCTGAAAAGTGGATTTAGTGGATATAGGGTTGCTTGTGGTTCTTTTTCCCTTTGAATAGACTGCTTTCTGATAAGCTTTGTAAACAGATGTGTCAGTGCTTTATCTGCTTTATTTCCCTTTTCATGAAGGATTGCTTCAGCTAATTTTCTTGGTGCTGTTTTGTTTCTCCTTCAGTAGTATATTACTTTCTCCAGTAATATTCCCTAGATTACTTCTGCCTTCCTCAATTCATGAGAGGATCCTCTCATCCTTGTACTGTTGAATGGAGATCTCTTTTTTTTCTTTTTTTTTTTTTTTTTTTTTTTTTTTTTTTTTCTTTTNTGCCATGCAAATTTCTTTGCCAGGCTACATGTACCATGCCCCATGGGATGATGTTGCTTGCCTTGTTTGGTTTCTACCTTCAATCACTGCTTTGATTTTATTTTTCTTCCTTGGGAGTATCCTGAATCTCTCTAAACTGTCTGAGTAAAACTCGGCAAACCTGAAGGTGGATGCTATCCAGATGCTCCTGTTGTGTCAAACGCTTATGTGCTTTGCCAGGCAGGATTGGGCTCAGTCACATCCTCAGCATTGATGTGAACACGTTAAGAGAGATGTTTCATCGATTCTCAGGAGAGTACTTGATGCATCAGGAAAAAGAAGAATCTAAATCCTGCCCACACAATGCCAGACTCAGAAGTGGCACTTAGAGCTTAGGAAAGAACCACAATTCTTTGAAATCGTGTGATCCATGTGCAGCGACAGACACAGAAGCCAACACAGCCTGGGGTGTCCTCAGGAAGTCCGAGGCAGTGAGATTTCTGGGCCAGACAAACTACAGCTCTGGCCCCTGAGAGTGTTTCTTGTTCATCCAGACTACGCTGCTCCCATTGCTGTAGCTGTGTTCAAGCTCTACCCTGGCTTGCTGTACCTGCTGCTGTAATGTGCTGCGTAAGCCTCCAGCACTTGACTGCTGCTGCTTGTTGAAATTAAACCCCTGAGAAGCAGCAATCTCTCCTTTCCCCTTGCGTACTTTTCCCATGCCTTGTACAATGCAGCCCACATTTTGGCTTGGGTCCTTAGGTGCCGCTGTGATTTATACAGCTGAAAAGGTCTGTGCTCTACACAAATAAATTTATGTCCATAGTGCACATTAGTGCATTGCTGTTATTCTGTCATTGAAATATTTGGGCACAGGTGACTAATTTGAGGCACACAATGAAATTCATGTGTTTCAATTACTAAAAGAGTAAAAAGCCCAACCTAGGACTGTAAATGCCTTTCTGCTTGCTTATGTCAGCCTCCTGATATAAGGCTTCCCTTTTGGCATTCCCCTGTCATGGTGTCATTAATATTTCCACCCCCACTATATCTGTAATGATCTACTTGGTTGACCTGCATCATTTAAAATATTTTTTCATTATAGTGATTTTCTCATTTAGGTCCCCAGGAGATCCCAATATGTAATCAGTTTTCTCTAACAAATGACCTCCTTTACCTTCATTAGTTCAGAATTAATTTACTAGCATCCAAGATATTGAATGACTCTGATTAGTAAAATACAGTAAAAAAAAAAATAAAGTTCTTTTTCATTTATGGTCAAGGCAAACATTAATTAAACCCTGTATTTCTTTGCTAATTTTTCTCACAGTTGACTTTAATAAAGGAACATTTGATGGGCTGTCACTAGACATTAGATGAGGGTGGGGATGGGATTACAGCCTCTCTGTGCATGTAACATCTGCAAGGTGGCTCCATTTCACCCAATGCTTCACTTCTCTTGCAGTTTCCTCCACTTTTTAAGGAGCTTTTTAAATGAGCAAGCCAGGAAGAGCCATTGTCTTCAGGAGGCACCAGAAAAAAAGCACAATGAGGGCTTCGGGGAGGACGTTTTTCTGCTGGCCGACACTTCCCAGCCACACACCTCCTCTGCTTGAGCTCCAGCTCTGGAGATGTCTGTCTTATCTCCGTATCTCTCCTAAGAGATGTGCCTCCTTTCGAGGCATGCAAGTTATTTACAGAATTAGCCACTCTGCCAGCCACTTACCCTTTAAGGCTTCGCAGGTTTCTATTTTGCAAATCTGCCATGGCAGGCACTGGCTCGGTGATGGCATTTTTCTTCCTGTCACTTGACAGTAAGCACGCTTGCACTTTGCACTGCGCGCGGGATGGCTGATGAGGCCGTATGGAATGTGTGCAACGAATGGCAATGAGGCGTTGCTCAAGGAATGATGGTTATTCCTAGAAATATCCAACCGTGCAGGGGAGGGTACCCCCCTTGAGTTGATTTGTGCCCCTACATCACTCCCATGCTGCTATATTTTTCTTTTCCAAAAGGCAGAATAAAAAAGGTACAGGTAATTTTTAATAAGCTTCCTTTTTCTTTTTTTTTTTTTTTTTATGATGCTATTGGCCTGCTTCTTGTAATATGTTTTGAAACTGCATTGACAGAAGCTTCATCCTGGCTCTGATCTTTATACAAATAGGTCATTCTGGTAAGGCTCCAGCCATGGCTTGGACCCCACTGTGCGCAGATGACAGCCTGACTCCCCCCAACCCCCTAAAAAAAACCAAACACCCAAAGCCCACCAAAACTCCTTGAAACAAACTTCTGGTCTAAATCATCTTAGCTGTGGAAGCAACTTTCTGACTGTGCATGACTGAAAGCCTTTTCAGACACAGATTGTGGATTTTCCTACAGGTTTGTTCCTCCACGCAGTGTGGGAGCAGGACAGGGCAGGTGTGTGGTCCTAATGCCACCCACCAGCGAGGTCTCCTGAGCATGAACATGCCTGGCAGCTTGTGCTGGTGGCAGGCAGCATGTCTACGGGAGGGTGTCACCACTGATGCTGTGTCCCTGTTGCTCACTGTGACCAGAGCCTACCACAAATCGTCAGCAACGTAAGTGAGATGAGCTTGGGTTTTCATACTGCTCCTGTCCTCTTCCCTGCTGTGCTTTGGCCTCTGCCTCCACCAGCCAGCCCAGCTTTGCTGCTATAGACCTTCCTCCATGGCAACTGGAACTATGGGTTGAGTTGACCTGGGGAAACTGAGGCAGAGACAGGTCCTGCGCTGCTCCCAGTGTGAGGGAGGTGGTCACCTCTTGTGGAGGAACTTTGCAGATCTCCCATGACAGCACCTTCAAAGCACTGCGGCAAGGTTTACCGGAGACTGGTATGCCTGGGGCTGGGGCCTGAAGCAGTGACGCCCTTGGCCTGAGCCCAAGCCTTCACTTTGCTGAACTGTTCCATTTAGCAGCATCTGGCTCTTTAATTGGTCAAATTACTTTATGCCTGTTTTGTAGCTGATTTGTTCCTCAGCCAGCCAGGAAGTTTGAAAACCAATCTGTCTGGTTTCTACGCAAGTGATTTGCTAGCCCGAGAAGAATTACTTTCCAGGGACATCCCAAGAGTGTCTCTGAGGAGCATCCTTTATCCCTTTGCTCCTCTGGGTCCGGTTGTATTTTCCATGCCACGGAGCTGAAAGGTAAAAGAGCCCCTGAGCATGCCCCGCCCTCTCATGCAGGACGTGGGGCAGCACGGACGAGGGGCTATGGGGCTGTGCAGCTCTGCTCTTTTGCTGGACATGAAGGGTTGTAGTGGTGGCCTCTCAGAAAGGAGCTGAAGAGGGACTAGATGGGGCCAATGGCCTTGTAAATTGTTCTCTTCTACTCGTAAGAATAAAGTTTGTGGAGGGATTTGGGCAATCAATTTACATCTTTTGAAGGAAAAGAAATTGAAAACACTAAGCAATTTATTGCCTTTTAAGTTTGGGGATGAGGGGAAATGTAAGTAGCGCTTAAATTTAACTACCTGCAAAAGCAAATAAGGAAAACTGTAATATTTCACGAAGCCGCAATCCACTATACTATAAATGCATTTTCTATTTCATTGTGGAGAATATAACTTCCTACTGCTTTCTCCCCAAGAACTTGCCTAAAAAGCAACATTCAGTGGGTGGATTCAGTAATGTTTCTGGTATGGTTTTTTAGTTTTCACTTTCTTGCAATTTGCATAAAACACTTATCCATGATTTTTCCCCTCTCTCATATTGCAGTACTTCAACTTTTCAGCACAATAAGTGTTTTACCTGCAAGGCCTATATCTAATATTGATTCATTTGAATGTCTTTTCCCATTTAAATGTTAGTCTAAGCAACCAAAGTGATTGTAATCAAATGAGTATGCTTAATACATAGCTTATATGACTACAGGGTGGCTTTCTTGGTCTAATTCAAATGGTCTTAGAAAACATGAGGGATGATTCTAAGAAGAGTCTTGCTTCTGGCCATATATACTCTTAGGTAGATTAGAAAGAATAAGAGCTGGCATCTGAGAAAAAAGATGAAAACCAAAATGGGCTAATACCTGCTCATTACACGCGGGCAAAGCCACTGACACCATGGCAGCATAAAGCTGGATTTGTCCCCTCTGCTTGTGAGAGAGTTTCAGAAGAGCCCTGGAGAAGTTCATTGTATGAAGAGAGTACAGGAGATATAACCTGAGCTTCAGCCAGACCACAAACCCTCACTGTTCATTTTTCCCTCCAGGAAAAGTCATTTTCATTCTGCAAGATGAATCATTGACGGCTTGTTTGTGTGGGCAGACTGATTGCCTGAGCTATTCTGGGACAGCTACTGCTTTACAGATATTCAGAAGGATTTCTTGCCTTCAGATAAAGCTAACTTCTTCCTGGCGTAATTACTTAGAGAATGGGTTTGCTTCTATCTTTGAGCAGGTTCCCCAAGGCAGCTCTTGGGATAGCAGCTTTGTACAGCCCTGGAGCTAAAAACCCGATGCACAGAACTGTATCATCCTGAATGTGCACTCTGTGCATTCAACATCTCTGAACCAAGGTGTGCTCTATGCAGATTGTCATATCACCGGGGTGAGTTTCACCCGCTGTGACATCATGTTCGTAGCCTTGCTCAGATGATAACACAAAATGACTATGTGGAGGGCTGGGTTTCTCCAGAGATGCGCTGAATGCCTGCTGCTCCAAGGACATGTGAATCCTTTTAGCCCATTGCAGGAGAAAACCTCTATATTTAAGACCCACACTGGTGCTGCAAACTCTTGAATGGAATGGTCTGTGCTGCTGTACAATGATGTAGCTCTGCTGACATCCACCCTTTTCCCTGGGGCTGGAGCCCAAGGCGCTGAAATGGGACTGTGCTGATTTACATGAGAATCTGGCTGTATGTACTTACAAACTAGGCTTTTGTCATCTCTTACAAACATGCCTAGTTAGGACACAGTTAAACCTGAGACGGAACCAGCGTTCAGAAAGACTGCAGCTACAGCTTTCAGTCATCATCACTACAACTATGATTTCAGCTGCTTTGCTTTGCTTTGCTCCAAGGCCTTTAGGGCATTACAGCTGAGTAGTGACATAAAAAGCAGATTTACTGTTATTAGCTGTAAACTTTGCAGCACAACAGAAAAAAACCCTAAAACATTAATCTGCGACATAGCATAGAGTATGCACACAAGTCATGATGATTGGCAATAATTTGTCATTCTGTTCTATATTTAGTTTTAAAATGGCCAAACTGTTGGACAAAATATAACCAGCACACATCCCATGTCTGGTTTGCTGCAACAGCTGTCTCCTGCCCTAAGCAGCAGCATCTTCTCCTCTCCCCGGAGCCAGCCCAGGATGCTCGGCATGAACAACCCTCATGTCTGTGCACAAACCCGGGAAAGGAGAGGTCTTCCTGAAATAAGATCTTGTATTAGCAGAAAATTTTTGCTGCAGATCTAACCTGATGATCCAGCCAGCCCCCTGTGTCACCCAGGTGTCGCGACCCAGCTCATAGAACCACCCTGGGTGGGACGAGTGGGGTTCGCGGAGGTTCCATATATATATTCCCTTGGGGCAAATTAAGGTGAGATGGCACCAAAGAATTGCGTACTGGCTTATAATTTTAATGCATATAATTGTTTGGGAAAAGGGAAAATGTGGGGAATATAACAGAATCAAGGGAAAAGGAAAATCACTTGGTAAAGACAATCCATTAATATTTTACTATCCACTAACAACACAAAATCTCACAGCAATGGGGTAAGTATAGCATAATTACCAATATCACTAGGGTTAGTAATAAGCACCGCTAAAATAAGCAATCTATACTAAAACCTGCTAAACAAGCCCCAAAAGGGAGCTGGCGTTAAAACTTATAAGGTGTTGCCATATGTGCCAAAGAGAGAGATCAAGAGATACTTGAAGAGAAAAAAAAAAGGAAAAGGAGAGGAGAGAAAGAAAATTTTTCACCGCTCTTTGGATCCTTGGAGGAAAGCGTGACATCTTGGAGGGGGGGGGGGGTTGCTCGATCAGTCTGTCAGCATCTCAGGAGTCCTCAGGTGGTGGGCACAAGCACCTTCTCTTTGTTTATTCACATCTTATAGACAGAGGCAGGGCCTTACTCAGCAAGGGTTGGCTACTTCGTTGTAAGAGCAAGAGGGACCCCATCGTTAGACTCAGCAGGGGTTTGCTGTCCATCCTTGATGGCCTTACTCAGTGGGGGTTTGCCAGTCCATGGAGTAAGGCCTTCAGCACATTCCTCGCCATCTTCTTATCTACAACTGGAACATTTTGAGACACCACGAGTCACCGGAGCCTGGACAGTCAATTTGCAGTTTCTGCAAAACTGCATGAAAAGTCCTCTACACCAGGGACTGGCTTTCTGAGGGCTTGGGTTCGAGCAGGTCGCAGCAGCACAGCACATGGCAACACCTCTCTTGCACACCAAGGCTGGTCCCTGAGTTGAACTGAGCATCATCCTCTTTCCTGGCTGGCAGGGATTCCCCAGCACTGAAGTGGGGAGAAATCAGGGCTGGTGATGCTGTCTTGAGATAAATAAATTGAGATGAGTCTTGCTGTGATCAGACTGTGATGGTGTCTTGAGATACATCACTTCAGGAAGTATTGGTTTGTAAATTTTGTCTTTCCAGTCACAAAATATTTTTGTTTTCAGTACTAAATCTTAATCTTCTTGAAACGTTATTTTTCCCAAATCTTGCCTAACAATTCCTTTTTCTTTCTTGAAAAATCAGGTTTTTGTAAGGATGTTATTTTTAAAAAAATGCGCATCTTGAAAATAACCTTATTTTGAGCCCATTTGTTTATTGCAAATTTACTTAGAATAAACTTATTTTTAAATAGTTTCCTAGCTGTGATGAGCTGGAGGAGTGTAGTGATACGTTACGTATTATGGTTACGTGCTGTCTGGAGCTTAATAGAAGATGTGATTTCTGGATTACAGATCTTGTCACAGCTTTGAAAGAGAGTCCAACCTAAGCAGTGGTTTGCTCTGGCTTTTGAGAACTACATTAGCTGAGGCTGAAGTCAATGTAGATTTCTGGCACTGACGAAGGGCTCTACAGTTTAAAAGATTTCCTGTAGACTAGAAGACTGTCTAGCCTGTGGGCTTGGCTTAGATGAAGCCTTATTCCAATAAGTACTTATTGGATATAACATTTAGACCAGCTGAGGAAGGTCTGCTCCACTTCAAAAATACTGTTTTAGCCTAAGCAAAAGGTAGAATAATTCAGGAGGAGGGAATGATGGAATTTTATTTTGTTTTTCAGTCTGAGAATTTTATTAGCATGTCACCTGTGAATCTTTGTTAAACTAGCCTAGTTTCTACGGTCCTGAGAATCCCAGCAAGCTTATTTTCTCCGTGTTTTTCCAATGCTTGATTTGTCTTATTTTCTTTCTCCACCCAACAATATTTGCGTCTGCAGCAGTGCTGGGTGCCTTTGCTCCAGGTCCTCATACAAGGAGTGAGGTGGGGTCCCATGTCCAGCCAACTGCTTTCCCTCAGTACAGGAGCCTGGCACCTGGGACCTCCCCGTCATCCTCTGGCCTCCAACCCCCAAAACTGGTGGATGTGAGACTACCGCGTGAGTGGGTTTGAGGATGGCATTAAAAATATGGGGGACTGCTGGAGTGGTGACTGGCACAGGGACAACCCAGGAGCCCTGTTGAGATCAGGGAAATGTAGCGGGCAGGACAGACATCATCTTCTGAGCTGGAAGGGTTAACAGCAGCTTGCTGCTTCTCCTCCTTTGCCTTTACTGTTGTCATGATTTATATATTTGAAAGTAGGGTTGATTAATAATCCACAAACCCTCAGCCTGGGAGGAGAGCTAAGGCACTCAGCATACCAGAGCATACTACGCTGCAAACAGTAAGAAATGATTAACAAGACTAACATTTCCCCTCCTCCCCAAATAACTCCAGCAGCATCAATGGTCCCTTGCACTTCATGGCTCCCAGCAGCTGGGTGAGAGCTCCCAAACACCTTCTGTATCGAAAGGCCTCAGGTAACAGTCTGTTGCGCTGCAGGTACCGTGGTGATGAGTCTGGCATAATCGCCTGGAAATATAAATATAGTTAGCACGCTGTTCCTGGAGCTGGTTATAAACATCTCCGTTCCGCATGTGCACTGTTACTCTGGAGATAAGGAAAAACTGGCCTATAAGGTCCTCATTGACCTAGGAAGTCAATTAAAGCAGAGAAAGAGCCGCTGAGCACAGTGGTGGAATTCATCGGCTGTTTATCAGCTTGGACCTCAGCGCTTCCCCTGCTCAGCCCTGGGATAAGTGTAGAGGGAGCACAATGTGGCCACAGAAGAGAGAAACAAAACCGGGAAAGTTAAATTGGAGGGAATTGGTCTCTGGGGTAAGGGCACGCTGAATGCCAAGCTGCATTGGTTCCCAATATCTCTTCGGTTCATAAAGAGCAATCACTACAGGCTTTGTTCTGTGGTCGCCGGTGAAAAAGAAAGGATCTACTTCATTCAGAAAATACTTTGGAGGTCAGAAAGTGTTTTTTTCTTTCCCCTGGGGTTTTCAGTGCCAGCAGGGGGAGCAGATTTGGTTTCCTAAATACAAAGAGGCAACCTAACAAGGTCCTGTCTCTGTGCTGATACAGAAGGGATGAGGGGAAATCCTAGTAACCCCACAAAAAATGTACAGAATAAAATCAAATGGAGATGTGGGCAGCTCAGCCATCTCTTTTTTATGCAATGGAATTAAACATGAGAAGGTAATTTGCATCATCCTTACATGAGAAAAGAATAACATTACTTTTTTTTTGGTGTTAATCCACATCAGTAGCCAAGTGGGTAGATGGGAACTGGTAAGGGTTATCTGTGACCTACTTCATTCATAATGGTAAAAACAACCCTTTTAAATAAGATACAATGGCAAAGCGAGGGCCTCGAAGGAGATTCCAAATCCCCTCCCTTCCCACCAGGGTCAACGGGAACTGAAAGTCTTCAGCATCTTGCCAGCTACCACAGCAGCGTTTGTGGAGTTCATGGACCTGTGTGTTCCTCGCATTGGAGGGCAGAGGACAGCAGTGACTGCACCGTGAGCACAGCAACACCCCTGTGCAGCTGTGTGGTTACTACACCGTAAGCATGAGCGAGGCCCTAAGCAATATTCTCTTTGATTTTAATCAAATGCACACCATGCCTAAGCACAGGCAGGTTTTGGTCTGGCACATTATTTTATGATCCTTAAGAGGAAGTAGGATTTAATTTTTAAGGTGAGACTTCCTTAGCAAAAAAATAAAAGACAAATTCCCGTTAAGTTTTCTTCAGTAGACACCCCAGTTTGCAGAGCTGCACCACGTTCTTGGCAGCAGCTCCTCCCCAAACACTGCCGCTGCCACGGCTGAGTGTGCTGAGTGTGCAGCACTCCACCACACTCAGCTGTGAACCTCAAAGAACCTGTTAGATTTGGCTGAAAACCTCCTCTGACACAGTTTTTAACAGCAAACTGGACATTCAGTGAAGTGAAAATTTTGAGAAAAGCCCCTCCTTTGTCCTTTACTTCCCCCCCACCCTTAAATTGGGTGACTGAGAATAAGATTTTATTTAGAAATCCTGAAAGGATGTCTTCTGGGAATTGTGTTTCTCAGATGGGCTGCCTGTTCCCTCATGTACCACAAACAGCTGTCTCCTCACCCTGGAGAATATATTGTCGTGTGTGATGGGGACATAATATGACAGGGTATGTGGCTTCTGAAAAAACTTAGAGTATAGGTACATTAATCTGATGAGGTTCCATGTTAGTGCTTTAGTAGCGATTATTAAAGTCTTTGCTTTCTGTGTTTTCCACGATAAGCTTCAAGTTTTCTTCCACTGTCAAGCAGCCCAGTCTTATGCTAAATATGCTAGACACATATTTGCTATGGCATGCCAGCAAAGCTGAGCAGAGAAGGTGATTATCTACTTTAGGACCATGGAGCTGCACCCCAGTGCTGGGAAAAGAGACTCTCCAGTGTAGGTGGAGCCAGCCAGGGGTTACAGGGAGGTGTGCATCGCCCAATTCTGCTCTTTGGGATGGCTTCACTGAGCCCCCTGCCTCTGAACAAGGTCCTCCCTTCAGTTCTTTTAGCTGCACTTTTGCATTTTTCTAGTATGCCAGAGGAACAACATAATTTCTGCAAAGGTATATGGGTAATACTCTGTTACTGAGACTGATCATAGACAAAGAGGTCAACAGGAAGGTTTTACTTGGCTCCACAATTGCATTTGACTTAGTACCATACGATCATCTAGTCCTTCCATAAAGATGTTAATGAAAAGGCAGGACCAAGTCATGGCCAACACTGGACTAAATGTCTCTTAAGATGATAATTGTCAGAGGACAGAATGATCTGATGCCTCTCAGTGCCCTCTTCCTGCTCTACCTAGAAAGCACAGAGAATTGAAAGTCTTGTCAGATAATCAGCAAAATGTAAAGAGATTAAAATCTGCTGGAGAGCAACAGTGCTCAAGGGTAGGGCAAGGTCCTCCAAAGAGTGGCTGAATTATTTTAGGGTATAAATCTGTGTGTGAATGAAGGACAAGGCAACACTGGCCATCCTCTGCAGGATAAAGGAAACAGTGCAAACAAAAAGCATCAGCATGTCAGGGTGTTGGACAGGTCCATCTTCTGAGGAATTTCATCACACGGGACAATGATTGCTTTGAAGAGGTTGTGGAGAGAATATGTCTGGTGCATGGCGCTGTGCTGTCTTGAAGTGAATAAAGAGACACAAGGGAGTCTCCTGAGGTTCAAAAGGAAAGTTCTCTGAAAAATGCTGGTTCTTGATCCTGCTTTCTGCCTCAAAGACAGTGACATCATGCAAAACCTGCAGGTCCTTGAAATGAAATGCCACAGATGGTATTTTATTGTTACCTGATGAAGCATTTCAGAAGATAAGATTGTCAGGAAAAAGATTAGTGTAAAGGAGACCCTGTCAAAGAACGAGGGAGCTTCAGTTGTTTGGAAACATCCAGATTGCTTGCTCAAAGCCTTGGCCTTTGTTTGGGTAGAGGAAGGCAGCCCAGAAGGCAGGCTGCTGGGGTACGGGCAGGTGGTACAGCTCAGTGATGCTGCAAGGACTGAGACTGTCTCTGCTGTGCTGCGAGGTGCAGCACAATGAGGAGTTAGCACCTAGTGCTGACAGATTACAGGACCGAGGGAGGAAGCAACCGTAAGAAAACTCTACCAAAAGGTACAGTTTGGGGTCCCTTTATCTCTCTGCCTTCTTCCTGTGGCACAATATACTGTGTCCTAAATTTGTACTGAGAGATTGGGAAGATTTTGGTGGGATGTCACACCCAAGCTCTAGAGACCCTCCTGCCTGATGCTTCTAGCACAGGAAATATTTTGATTAATCAGCTCTGTTCCCTTATTCCCCTTCCTGTTGCACTTCTATTCTCTGCCATCTCCTCTCAGACCTGAGTGCTTTCATTGGAAGTTGAAGGGCAGTGCTGAGTGAGTCCATTGATCTCATACATTTTCATAAATATCAATTACAACTTGGATGCCAGAAGATTTTCCTTTTCAGCAGAGTCAAGACCTAATTCTTTATACAGACCCTATCTCAGGTAAAACCTAGGGGTGTTTTTCCAAAGTCAAGCCTGCCATCTCTTTTCCCCACTCCTTCCCTCCATGCTGAGAGCCCTTTGCCTTTTTCCTGTAGTATCTATGTGTACAATGGTTATCAGGAAAAGCCATTCCCCTTTCTGCCCTTGAAAGGCAATATCCACACGAGCTCTCAGGCAGAATTTGGAGTGTAGAATCTCTGCTGTTCAATTACCATGGAGCTTAGCTCTTTCATGTGTGACTAGATATTGTATTTTTTTTTCCCAGCAAGATTGAAGTTTAAAAGGACAGAAAAATTTCCTGTGCTTGAGATGGAGGAAAACGTCTGGTGTTGAAATGAGCAGAGTTTATGGACTACTGGGAAATAAGACTATTTCTGAGGGAATGTTTCCCTTATTTTGTAGTCTCTGTTGTGCTGTTGTCTAGCAGATTCAGATCATCATGACACGAAAAAGTCAAAAGCATATAGCAAACTTTACATCTATTCTTTTCTACACATGAAACCATCTTTTGCTTTCATAGAGTCCATTTTACCCAAGATAAAATAAGCAGAAGTAAGGCCAGAGAGAGCTGGCAATAAGTCCAAGGTATTATTTATTTGAATTACAAAAATGCCAGTGACCTTCACTTACGGCTTAGCCTTCCACTTCGCTAGCTGGTCTGCAGAAATTACGCAAAAAGGCAAATCGACCAAAAAGGGATTTTGGTTTAGGCAAGTGGTTCCCACACTTGGTTTGCTCAGCACTGGAGCTGGTCTGGGAGGAGATCAGAGGCTCAAGTCTTCCCTGGCAAACGGACTACAACCCAGTGATGCTGGTGTGTTCCCTGCTGTGGGAACTTACATGCTCCTTGCTGGTGAAACACCATTTTAAGTGATCGATACCAACAATGATGATAGTTGCATCTCCCAGAAGCAGTGATCTTACCCTTTTGCAGTGTCTTTCAGATACACTCCTAAAATGGCTGAGAGCTGGAAAGCGTCTATTGTATGCACATGGGCAGGCAACTGAAGAAAAGGAAAATGTGATCCAAGATATATCTATTAATTTTAGGTCAAGATGTGGCAGCCTACCATGAAGTTTTGTAGCTATAGATAGTAACAGGAGCAGTGACCTTTAATTAGAGCAAGATAATGGGCACTGGTCTAATACAGACACAGCTAAAAATAAAAGCCAGTATAAAAATATGAAGTATCTTAGAATGTGATCACATTTTCCACTAATGGAAAACATAGCTCAACTCTCTGCATTGCTGAAAAATGTTTTCATTTACAGATACTAAGGTTACATTTAGATGCTAAGTTGGTACGTTTTAATTCAAGGTATCATATTAGACTGGTAAATGTAGAGTAACCAGGAAACTGTGTGGATATTCCCACTTTGGCTTAAGCTGGAGTTATTAAATTTTGGTTGATTTTGATTTGATTTGGTTCAAATTTGAAGTAAATGAAAACCCCCATTGTAAAATTAAATTTACCACCCGTAAATCAAAACAAGAGATTCTTCAGTGCGTTTACTTTAGCAAGTAATCCAGTACTGTAGATGTGGAGGGTGAGATGGTGCTGAGGCCCTGATGTCCATACTGTGAATGTTTTGGAGGGGTTGCTTCAGATGAATTAATGGACTGAGTGCCTGTTAAGGACCAGGGCAGTATTGCAGCTCATCTGGTGGTTTAGCTTCATCCAAGAGGAATCCAGAGCGTGTGCTCCCAGACCGCTTCATGGATGTCACCCAAAGCAAAGTGGGAATGGTCAGGACAGTTGCTTCAACAGCACACTTCTGACATGGACTAAGATGCAGATGCAGTTGCTTCCTGGCTAACTAAATGGCCTTTCATAAGTTGGTGCATGTCTCTGTATCAGAGGGACCTGTGAGAGCTCCTACTAGATTCATAGAATGGTTTAGGTTGAAAAAGACCTTTGAGATCATCAAGTCCAACCATTAACCCAACACTGCCAGGTCCACCACTAAACACCGCATCTACACGTCTTTTAGATATCTCCAGGGATGGTGACTCCACCACTGCCCTGGGCAGCCTGTTTCACAGAATCACAGAATGTTAGGGATTGGAAGGGACCTCGAAAGATCATCTAGTCCAATCCCCCTGCCGGAGCAGGAACACCTAGATCAGATCGCACAGGAACGCATCCAGGCGGGTTTTGAATGTCTCCAGAGAAGGAGACTCCACAACCTCTCTGGGCAGCCTGTTCCAGTGCTCTGTCACC
>VZTO01024731.1:46118-105908 GCA_013400615.1 Syrrhaptes paradoxus
AATACCGAACCCTGGGGGACTCCACTAGATACAGGCCTCCAACTAGACTCCATCCCATTCACCACAACTCTCTGGCTTCTTTTCTCCAGCCAGTTCACAATCCATCTCACCACCCGATCATCCAGATCGCACTTCCTCAGTTTAGCCGCAGTTAGTTGTTTCAGTGCTTGACAACCCTTTCAGTGAAGAAATTTTTCCTAATATCCAATATAAACCTCCCCTGGAGCAATCGAGGCCATTTCCTCTTGTCCTATCACTTGTTACTTGTGAGAAGAGGCCAGCACCCACCTCACTACACCCTCCTTTCAAGTAGCTGTAGCAAGTGACAAGGTCTCCCCTCAGCCTCCTCTTGTCTAGACTAAAGAGCCCCGCTTCTCTAGATGTTCCCCATAAGACCTGTGCTCCAGACCCTTCCCCAGCTTCGTTGCCCTTCTCTGGACCTGCTCCAGCACCTCAATGTCCTTCTAGTGGTGAGGGACCCAAAACTGAACACAGGATTCAAGGTGCGGCCTCACCAGTGCCGAGTACAGGGGGAGGATCACTGCCCCAGCCCTGCTGGCCACACACCTTACTTAGACCCAAATCTTTGAAGTGTCTGGTACTGGGGCTCCCATGTGAGCAGGCATTGACATGCCTGGGAGCTCCCAGAGCAGCCCATTCAGTTCTTTTGCCTGAAGAGAAACTTTCCAAAGTTTCTGATATTTCTTCTGTGGATTGAAAATACTTTGCTTGGCTTTCCAATTATCAAATTTACCAACCTGTAGCCAAAGCTGCAATTAATACATGGAAATTAGCTTCATTTTCCTCTTGAGGAAAGGTAAACTGGCCCATTGGAATTAAAGCAGTGACCCAAGATAGGAAAGGACTGCTTACAACTCAAAATGTCTCAAAATAATACAGCCTATAAAAGCAGACGTGGTTCTCAACTTTGAAATGTAATTTCACTTTTACAGAAATGTGAGCATCTAGGTTTTTGTTATCTGTTAGAGGCAAGGAAAAATTCCCACCTCCCAGGTTTTGCTGACAAACTTTCTGCTCCTATTCAGAGAAAGTGATTTGTGAACTGTCTTGAAATGCACCAACAATTGCAAACTGTGAATAGCAGCTCTATTAATATGCAAGTCAGGACAACCATTTGGTACAAATTACCCAGCGAGCTGAAAAAAGTTTGAAGGGCAGACTTCTGAGCATTGAGAAGCAATCAAACCCCACCCTTTCCCCGGCACATATCCTGCCACAATAGGATCTTCCCCATATCTGTTGACAAACTTTGGATAATGTTTCTGCTTGCTAAAAGGTTTTCTGCCAATACAGCAACATATTGCAGATAAAACCTAATGAGCTGAGTTTAACAAAAAAATGCCATGTGGCTTCCTTATAGTGATGCCCATCTGTCGGCTTAGTGAAGCAGCAGTGTGCTGCAGCTGTACTCCTTTGCTTTTTATCAAATCAAAATAAAGCTGTGCACCCCAGAGTCAGGTATGATAAACAGGCCAGCAAATTGTCTTACACGGGCATCATACAGCTCCTTATCTGTCTCACTTTTCAGAGCAGCATAACCAGATGGTTCCTAACGGTGGGTGAAATTTTCTCCGTTATGTTTTTGGCATTGAGTGAGAGGGACGCAGTCCAGAAGTCCACCACCAAAACAACAGATATTTAAATTGGACTGGGACCGAGATTACAGCCTGCAAACAGAACTTTTGAAATTGAAGCAGATTTCATTAATAGCAAAGGAAATGCCTATTTAGAGTGTGTCTGGTGGAACAAAAAGGACACAAAACAATAAAAAGAGTCTTTGTGAGCAGCCTCACAGAACAATGAGGAGGCTGGCCTTCCTCCAACCTCCTGGCTGATGGTACAAAGCAACTGGCCTTTCTGCACCTCCCTTATTCATCACAGGGGCAGTGGGAATAGGGAAAATTTCCCTGGCCATTGGGTGGTGGCTGAAGGCATCACCTCCCACCAGTCCTCTCTGTGGCCAAGGGTGCAGAAGAAAATAGTGTTTGTGCTGCAACTGGAAGCAGGACCATTAAGAGGGCTTGGGGATATGGAACATCTGTCTATGATAGAAATCTCTGCAGGATGTCACAGGCTAAAGGCTTCAGTTTCTCCTGGCTCATTTTTTTCCTGGTTAATTTCTCAGACCCATCTGAAGTTTAAAATGTAAAAGGAGTTTGGTCTTCCTTTAACTGGCTGCTAAACAAATGTTGGTGCTTTTGCCTCGTCTGTTGTTTTGGCATCAGTTGCAGACTTGGGGAACAATGACGCACTGGGAATGGAGACTTTGTTAATATGTGGAACATGCCTTTGCAGGTGGGTTTAAAGTTTGGTAGGTTCTAGGTCTCAAAGCCAAATGTGAAATTCATTGTTTGCTGCCAATGCATACACAAGCCCCTTCTATGGCTGGGAACATGCAGCAGATTTGCATGAGGTTTTGCTGTTACCAGGAGAAATGTATGAAATAAAGAGGATTTAAATTGCTTAAAAATGTGACTTGGTCAACTTCTCCAGCACATTACGCTTCTGCAAATTCAGACTTGTCTGAATGTTTGTGTTGTAAGCACACATGTGTGCTGGTGTCTGCTCTGTGGGCTGTCACCCGCACAATTGTACAGTTCAAAGGTTGAAACCTGGAGATTCTCAGTTACGTGTGCACCGATGAAGGAGAAAATAAAAATTTCATATTTAGAAAACTGAATGAATAGAGGCAGAATTGTCAACTTTTGTCGCCAGGTCATTAGAAACTATCTGGATCTACCATCCTCATGAAGGTCTGTTTATATTCATGTGCCTTTACATGTAGTAGGAGCCTAATTTTAGGCAGAGATACCTGAAACAGCTGTCCTCTTTTCCCCCAGTGCAAGTTCTGTATGCCTCAGGAAAATATGCTTCTGCTAAAGATGAAGAAAGTAGCATTAAATAAACTGTGGAGATGTTGAAGACGGATGCGCAGATGAAAACCTAATTCTCGTACATAAGACATTTCAAGATTGAGAAAAGAAGGCTCCAAGGAGGCCTAACAGCAGCCTTCCAGTACCTAAAGAGTGCCTACAGGAGAGATGGGGAAACACTCTTTATCAGGGAGTGTAGTGAGAGGACAAGGGGTAGTATTAAGTATTCCTGTTTTGGAAGCGATGGCAAATGCCATGTTGAACTGGCTTTGCTTGAGCAAGACTGTACAGTGGTGGAAAGTGTACAGTTTGCTGGAAAATATTCTGTAAAATATATGCCCTGGGAGCTGCATTTGCCCATTGCATGTGCTGTCACCTGATTTACAGAAGCAATCCGTCAACTTAGGTCAGGAGTCTGAGGCAGCTCCCTGTGACCAGAGTAATTTTATTGCTGACCGTTGTTTCAAATTCTGTCCAATTTGTTATGTTCCTACGGTTGCACCTTTTTAACTCTCGCATTTCACCTCTGAGCAGTAAGCTGTATGGAAATCCTCCCTAAACAGAATGAAGAACATTGTAGATACCCAGCCCTTCTCCAGATGCTGCAATTTGCCTAAAAGCGTGTTGAACAATTTGACTTTCTTCCTGGTATTTTATTCATGACTGCAATTTCTTCCTTTTAGCCAGGCTGTAGACGAGAGGAAGAATGAACAAGATGGCTAAGTTAAATATAGAGCTGGGGCTGAAGCACAACAGACTGTCCAGGGCTCCAGTCATAAAAGAAGAAAGAAATTACTTCAGAGAGGATTAAGCACTCTCTTGCTATAGAAGTTGTACGTGATGTCAAAAAGTGGAGAGCATTGAACAGCATGCTAGGAAAAGGAAAATCCTGGGATGCTGACCCAGAAAATTAACACACTGCTCAGTGGTTAGCTCAAAATGGAAGAGGAGTTTCACAACTCTTTTTTCCTGAACTAGTGACAGCTGTGACAGAGCTATACGGTGGAGTTACAACTCCAGCTTCATCCTGAGTGCATGTATGTGTGTGCAGGCACGCCTGTAGGTAAGGAAAACTCACCTCTTTGTTCAGCTCTGGTGATGCCCTAAAGTGAGTGAGCTATGGGGTGAATACCCTGTGGGCTGTGCTAAAGCAAGAAATAGAGCCAGTCTCCCCCCACCCTGGAAATCTCTGCTCAGACTTCCAGGAGTAATTGTCTCACGCCAGCTCTGTACCTCCTAATATTAGGAGACACAAGAACATAACTCCTGGATGTGGGAACCTTTTTAGAAGAAAATGGACATGTAATTGATTTGTACTAAAGGAGAAAAAACATCAGCAAGGAATGAGAATGTAGGCAATTATGCAGAATGTGAGTGAGACAAGGAGGAACTGAAGGTAAATAATCAGCATGTCTGAAGGTCCCTTTCCCAGGACTAAAGTTAGCCAATAGTAACTTTGTTTTTAGGAATTTAAAATCATTGTATACAATTAGTAGCTGCCAAATCTGCAAGAGCCCTGTATAAAAGTGTGTAGTCAAGACATAATAAATGACTACAGCTTGATCATATTGGTCTGTGTCTGAGTCCATACCAGTGGCACCTGGAGGTATCTATGAAACACTTGAATGGAGGGAGTGTGTCTGGATGCTGTCTCTGAGCCTTTGCAGAGACAGAGGTCTGCAGAGCTGCTATGGACAACCCATGTTGTAGCCTCAGGAGATGCTAGCAGCTCCCTACCTGTGCTGGCAATATTGAACTTTCCAAAGATGAAATAAAAGCTGGGCTGCACCCAGACAAGGAGCTTCTGCCAGAGCAAAGGGAGAGCAAGGCAAAGGCAGGCAGAGGTGGGCTGGAGAGCTGGTGCTTGGGGGGTACAGGGGCTGTATCTGCTGATGCTGCATCTCTGTTCCCTGAGCATCCCCTCCCTTTCCACAGCTGCAGGCATGCTGCCTTCGGGACTTTGGCACAAGAAGTGTGACCGCTGCAAAAACCTGTTGTTGTGGAGATGCTTTGCCTCCTGAAACCATGAGGTGCATGGTTTGTGTGAATAGAAAATATACAAAACAGTGGTTGCATTGCTTATGCTGGGAGCTGTGCGGCCAGCCGGGAGGGAGATTGCATGATGGGGGCAGGAGGTGCTCAGGATTTGCTGGGTTAGCTGTCTGGAGGGGATCTTCCACTGAAGTGACCAACTGCGAGAAAACATTGGAAATAGTTTCCAAACCCTTGCAAGTGAAGCAAGCCCTGGCTTTTGAAGAGGTGAGAGGGACTCGGTCACCTTGTTTGGCTGAATAAAGAGTTCAGGCTGAAGCAGGAGGGGGCAACTTCTCTGTTTTCCTACACGGTGAAAGCTTCACTCTGATTTTAGTATCACTGTTAAATTGTGCTGTGATGGAGGCAAGAGGGTCCCTGTGGTGAAAATCAAGCTGTCCCCACCCCACCATGCTGACAGGTGCTACGTAATTTTTTTTTTATTGCAGAGACATGCTGGGAATTGAGTAGCTACAGAGAAGAAAATGTTAAATCAGCAAGGGAGCTGCTGCCTTCCCCTCTCTCTACAGGAATGTAAATGGCCCTTCCGTGACAAGAGGAAGGAAAGGAAATTGGGCATAGAGACCAAGAGCATTCATCTGCTATCATCTATTTATTAAACTGATAACAGTGCTGATTAGCAAAATGTTTCACTGAAATACATCCAATACCTTTCTTTGTACAGGAACCACTATAGCAAAATGCTACTTATGCTGAACAGATAGCAAAATCATCACAAAACCTACTGAACGATTTAATTCGCACATCCACTGGCTTCTAGAAAACCCTTCCCCTTCAATATCCGTCTTTTATAGAGAAACGGGGAAGCTGGACACTAGTTTAATTTCAATTTATGTATCTCCAGATCTACACGAAAGCCATTGGCCCACTGAGTTCTGTGCCTTTTACTAGGGATGACTTACTGGAAAAGAATGTATTTCATATTTTGTGACCCTGAGCACTAGAAATGGGTGAAGAATTGATTTTTTGGTTTGCTGACTGAACTAGGAATATGTGAGGAAGATGCTTTCATCTTCCCACAGAAATGTAAAATAAAAAGCTAAAAGAGGTTGTATTGTCCCAAACATCTTTTTTGATGTCAACAGACTGTGCTGTTCTGAAAATGCGAAAGTGAATGGCCTAGCATCTTTTTACCAGAAAAAAAGCCAAAAACCAACCCAGTATGTCTTCCAGGGAAAAGACTGGAATTTGCGAACTATTTCTGTTGACCAAGTCTCCACTGTGTTTTGTATAAATATTTCTTGTATAAACAAGAAATTATAGTGCAGTAAAGAGACCACTAATTGCTTGTGCTTGTCTGTAGTCATTCACCTGATTTTTATGAATGAGCAGTAGCACCAGCAACAACAAAACTTCTTTGCCAGAACTTTCAGTGGCAAAAGCTTTGACAGAAATGGAAATTGCACAAAAAATGCCATTTTTTGCAGGCTCTTTCTAAGTTTTTATTTGAGAAAAGTTGTAGAAAATAATGTTTTCCAGCAACTAAAACCTAAGCTTTGTTAATTTTAAATGAAGAACAATCAATTTTTTGGTTTTTCAGTGCAACTTCAAAAATCTTCAGATTTTTTAAAATCTAGAAATGAAAATGGTTTGACTTGTTCACAAGAATTTCTCTGAAACCAAGTGACACCTCTGTAGATATGTAAATGCGCAGTGGCCAGAGCCCCTAGCTTCTCCTGGTTTTGTTCTCATGGAATTCATCCCAAGGCTTTTGTTCACTTACAGCTTAGAAAGGGTGATACAACCATACACGAAGCTTTTGTGCTTGCTCTCAGATGAGGTGGAACATTTTATAATGTTTTCTAGTCTCTTTTCCAGTCCTGTATCAAGTAAACAAACTCTTTGATGTTACCAGCAGAAAGCCTAATCATTTCTGTAATGATCCTATGTTAAGTTACCTCTTTGCTTGTTGCCTGTGAAGATGTTTTCCATTGCCTGAGTTCAAAATGTTCTTTCTGAAAACCCATTATGTGATACCATTTAGGAGGTTTTCCGTAAAAGACTGTGGAAACTTTGAATCTTGGTTATTGAAAGAGGAGGTGTTGCAAACTAGCATCTTGAAAGCCAAGAAAGACAACCTTGAGAGCTTCACAGAAATGAAACTGCTCTATTTTAAGAGCTCCCTCTCTTAACAGCTCTTGTGTATGGTCCAGTCTGGTAATCTTGGGGAGGGGGGTGCTATTAACTGGAGAGAAGGAAGAAGCACGAATGATGAATGAGCTTCTATAAGGCAAGAGCAAAGCACTGAGAAGAGGAAGCCTTGTCTGTAGCAGGGCTGTGCTCTCTTGCATACCCAGGCATGTTTCTGCCTGGTTCTAACCCATGTACCACCCAGCTCCTGAACCTTGATCCCTCTTCCACAGAATCAAATGACACTAGAAGTAGCTCTTGCTTAGGGGTAAGACACAAATTCTTCATGTTCATCTTCCCTCTGCAGAGCAGAGAAAACATATCTTCCCACATCTGTTTACAAGAACCGACTGGTGAGTTCTACCACGTAATTCCAGTAACAGTAAATTTGCCTTCTTGGCTCTTTCCAACACTCAAATTTATTTTTCTCATGTCTTCCTTCTTCCCCAAAGCCTGTTCCCCAGCTATGTTTGCTTAGCCCCATTAATACAGATCTAACACAGAAGTGGCCATTGTATGGGATTATTAATGCTGTTCCATTTGCATGCGGCATGGAGAATTTTGTTTCATTTCAAACTAATAGCTGCAGTTTTCTAGTCCCTCATTGTTTATTTATTATGCAGAAAATGGCAAGATTCAGCTGTGGGCTATTCCCTACATTTTGCCCCATCCCTTCATAATTGTTTAAAACTCTGTGATTCCTCCTGCTGCTCTGAATGTGTTCTCCTGTGTTTGCAGTTCCTTTAGTCAGTGTTGGAGCATGAAGGAACACAATGAAACACTAAATAATATGAGGTCAAGGAGTCAGTCAATGGGAATTGGTAGGAGGTAAACAGAGAAAATTAGTATAAACCAGCTGCAAAATGAACAGAGGCTGGAAATTGGCAGAGAGCTTTTAGGCATTAGGGAAGTATGGCCTTGCAACAGATGCCATGGGCTTAATTGGTTTAAGGAGAGAGTTTCATCAATTTTTGTGCAATTTTACATGGAAGAGCTATTTGTGATAGCAGGAGTGAGTCTTAGCAACCTAGAAGGTCTCTTCCAGCACTAGTGTGTTCTTACAGCCAGAGACCCAGGCTGCCACGTACAGTTTTTCTGCAGGAAGGAAATATCCAGTTTCTGGCATCTGCTAGAAAAGAGTGACTAGTCCAGAAAAAAGTCTTTGAAACAGTAGACTGAGTGGATCATCTGAGGGTACATCTTAAGTTGAACAATAGACCAGGCTGCTAATGAAAATAAGCCGTTCCCTACAGGTTAGTCTTTGCCAGCAAACATCCACGCTGCAAGTGATTTGTTAGCAGCATACGGTGCCAAACAGAGTGCAGAGCATGTCAGTTCTCTAAAGGGAACAAACAACAGGATTGAGTACAGGAGACTGATCATCTCGGTTAGATGTAAAGCATCATGAGTGAAAAGGGAATAAGTGCCAAGGGGTTTGTAAAGTCAGGGTAGATGGTCCCAAGGCTGTCTCAGCTGCCTGAGGTGCATCAAAGAAAGACGTGATAGCACTTGCTCCTTCTGAACACAACAGGAACAGGTCCTCTGGCTGTTGAGAGAGCTGAGACAATTCCTTACTGTTGCCAAAAGGATCACACCTCTTCCACCCTTCTGGCGTCCTTGATCATGTTCTTGTCCCTTGGCCTTGTACCAGCTGTGGCATAGGAAACTTTTTACTTGGTTTTGTCCCCCAGGTTTGATATCTGCCTGTTTAGTGCATTAAAAAGCTTGATGGAGACGTGGGGGTCAATACGAGAGCCACACCGAGAAAGGGGGCAGGAATGCACAGACCTAAACTGGGGGGAGCCGTGGGATGGAAGAGCAGGACTGCCTGTTTTTTGCAGATCAGCTTAGCCTGTCTTGTTGCTCTGCCTGTGCCCTCAGCCTGTTTGTGACAATTGCACCTCAGGTAAGTGTAGAACATGCTGGGCAGGGAGCGGGTCTGTTGCAGAGCTGGTGTGGGATGCCAGATGTCCCCAGCACTACCTTTTGTTGTGAATGCTAAAAGCACTTCAGCTGAAGAAGAAACTGGTGAAGGAAGATAAAGATATAATCCATTGTGTAGGGAAAACCCTGCCATCCCATAGAAAACACGTTGCATCACATGCTCTGGAAGGGACTGCAGGTTGGCCTAATTTAATCAAATATTCATGTTGTGGTTTTCCCTCATCCTACTGTGATGGCAGCCGACATTGATCACCAGAAGCCTTTGACAGAGATAACTGTCGTTGTTGAGTCTTGCTTCTACTTCAACATCCCCCTTAGCAGCATCTTTTCACACCTTTCTAGATCTAGATAATTTTACTCCCATTACTTGATTTCAGGAGCCCTCAGCTTCTGAGGTTGTGACGTCTCACAAGAACTCTGTGCACACACATGTTGATTCAGACACAGAGCACATCCCCAGGGGGCCAGCCTGCAGCCTCCTTTGACAGGTTTGATATGACACATATTAACATGTCGTGGCACCTTTCGTACAGCTGACAAGTGTGGCACTTTTTAAGAGCTAAAAAAAAAGGTATTCATGAAATCCTGCATCATATTATTGGCTCTCTGCTATCTTGTTGATATTGTTCTACCTCATTATTCAGAATCAAACTGTGTGCCTGCAGAATTTGATAAACTGTAGCACTTCACACATCTGCAACGGGCTAGCTTGATTACAATAGTTTAATTCTGCTTGATATCAATCAGCTCTGTACACAGTAAGATTAATTATTGCTGTCACTTTGTCAGCTCTGTAAGAAGAAAACATAGATTCTGAATGACAGATGCAAATTTGTTGGGAGCGAGGACAGTGAGTTTGCTTCCCCTGCTCCCCAGGGAGGGAGAAAACTTGCAAAAGGTGAGCTAACGTGGGAAGGGATGTGCAGGCTGGAGCTGGGATTACCACCTGCTCCATGCTGCAGATGGGTGCTTGTTAGTGTCTGAGCTGATTCCTCTCTTCTGTCAGCACTCCAGAGCGTCTCTCAATTCCATTTGCCCAGGCAGTCTGATTTTATTTGCAGGTACGCGATGGTGAGCATGGAAACTTGCTGCTGCCAAATGTTTGTCTTAAGAAGGCTGTGCTGTACATTTGCCTCTCTTATGCTGTACCTCTTCATAGTGATTTCCCCTGATCCAGAGTGGGTGGAATGTGCCACCAGATCAGAACAGCAGCGATTTCCACCTGCTCTGTGCTGCTATAAATGACTACGCAGGAGACTTGGACTGCAAAGCTGCCTGCTGTTGCAGAAGTGACAGACATAGATGTTATTTTTGCTTTGTTATTGTGCACTGACATTCTAGTGCAAAAGCTATGTTGAGTTGTAGGTTAGTATTTAATCCTCATTCTCTACTGGTAGGAGGTACTTCAGCTATCTTAGGGCAAGGGAGTGAGGCAGAGCATCCACAAAATGCTCCAACCCACGCAGGGAATGGAAGGCTCTGAATCAGGGAGTAGTGGCAACCTCTTTACTCTGCCAGCTTCATCCTTGGAATAAGGAATGGAGCAGAGCTTGGAGCAGGGAAAAAAAGAGTGTGTTGCAGTAGGTGGCTGTTGGGAAGACAGACGTAATCTTTTCAGGCCTAAATCTCCCTTTCTGAGGCAAAGTTAGCCTTTAGGTAGCACAGCTGGGAAATAACAGACTGTTATTTCATGACACAGAGTGTGGTTTTCTAAATAGAACTTGTCTTTCTGGATTTGTGTTTTCTCATTTGCTGGGTCTGCATGAAACGGTGCAAGATCCTCTCGTTGAGTCAGGGAGGATTTCTGCCCTGCCGGTGTTTTACTCCCTGACTTGCAGGTTGAACAGCATAGTCACCCAAAACAGAAAGCCACAGGTTTTCTGTATTTTTTTTTTATTGAAAAGCGGTGAATACATGCAAATTGATGGTAAATATGCAGACGAGGCAGCCTTCTAGTGATCCGAAACTTACATGTTTTTATATTGAAACAAGATGGGGCCACACTGTTCATGGCAGGCTGCTGAGGTGCCTCTCCATCCCCCTGGGCTGGGCTAACCAGGGCATTCTCTGGGAAGCTGATCCTGCTTTGCCTTAGAGGTACCTGTGCTGTGGCTGGGTTTCCAGGCTGCTTGGGCTGAGTGAGTGGGTAGGACTTTGAAGGGACACATTAAAAAATGTTGTATGACACGTGGAGTTGAACTGAGAACTCCTCTCACCTTTTTGCTGGAAGTCCTCTAGGTCTTGAGTTAGAGAATTGAATCAGTCCCAAGCCTCCCCCCAAGGAATGGACGGGGAGCTGGGTCTGATTTTTTGCTCAGAGGGATGCTCAGCTTCCCATGTCCTCCCCCAGCATGACAACTCCACTCCTCTGGAGCCAGAATTCGAAAGAGCTCTCCTTCTCTTTTTGCAGAGAGTGAGCCGGGTTACAGGTTCCCACTGCTATCGCTGGATAATGATCCACATGCCTGAGAGTCACTCCTACAAAACCAGTAGATTAGGACAGTAAATGTGCCCTAAGAAGATACACAGTTTAAATGCTTCTTTGGGGAGTTCTTTTGCTTATTTGCAAATAGGATTGATGTTTAAAATTATACAGGAATTTTCAGCTAAAACATTCTATATGTCAGAGAGTGTTCACAGCCTAGTTTTAGGTATCTCACTTATTTCTCTCTGCTGGATGTATAGTGAGCTGAAGTGCTGTGAGTGGTCCCCTGGAGAAGCTGAAGTCACCTTTGCTGAGTGTTGAAGGAAACTTGAAATCTAGCTTGGCTGCCCAAGGTCTTAGATCACCCTCGAGTTTATAATTTTTAGGAAGAGTTTCTATTGCAAAACAATCTGTAGGCCCACAACTGACATCTGTGATTAAAAGTTCGTTACTAATTGAGCCTGTGGATGGCTAAGCGCTGGGGCTGCACAAGCTGAGCTCCTCCCTTTCACTGACCCACGGGCTGAACTTGAATCTCCATTTTCCCTCGGTGTAGCAAATCCTCTATTCACAAATCAGACCCGCATTCATACCAAAAAAGATCTAATAATCCTGTTGCATCCTGAAGAAACAGGGCGCCGCAGCCCTCCCTGCCCAACGATGCTAGCATGATGCATTGCGCATAATTCCTGTTTCATTTCCTTAATATACGGTTCATATATCACTGCGGTGGCAGGTGGGCCATTACGGACTACCCGAGAGCTGCCTCGCACAAATCACATACACGAGAGGTTGATATTATGAGGACCTTAATGTCACATGGTGATCGCCTGGCATCGTTTGTCGGACTCCTGTTTTGAATTGGTTTGATGTTGAAGCCCACTGCCGATGGTCATATCTGCCACACCACATAACTCACGCTGTCCTTCTCCACAATGTTTGCTGCTTGATGTCAGCATTTAGTGAAAGTCAATGAGATAAACTACAGGAATATATTGAACCCTAACTGTTAATAAATGATTGCTCTTCTCACTGTTTCGGCTGCCAGTGGTCAAATAGATACTTGCTAATGACCTCTGCTTTTAAACTATGTGTTGAAACACCCGAAATTCATCACAGGCAGCTATTCATGCAGTGATATCCTTATGGCAGTAAAGAAGGTCAACTCAGATAGGAGGCAGGGGCATAGGAACTTGCAGATCATTTAGGAGAACAGCATCAACTCACTAAAAATCCCACGTTCCTCCCCAGGATCTGTGCTCTGAACCCTGGAGATTAAGAAGGAACTTTAGCCTGTGCTTTATCCAGAGCAGGAAGGGCTGGCTGTCTTCTCACAAGATCTGTACCAAGCTGGGGCAACCAGGCCAACAGGCTGAGGTCCACTTTGAAGATGAATGGTCTTGTTTGGGGGACAGGACTTGAACTGGCAGCACTGCTCTGCTTGGAGAAGCCAGGGTATCAGGTATACTGAAGGAAAGGAGTGAGAGTTTTCTTGGTATTCCTCAAATGCTTAACTTAACTTAGGCATTAGACAGACTGAGGAGAGCTGGCATTGGTGACTTTGCTACAATCCTTTTTGTTCCCAAGCACCAAAGGAAGTTGTGCTTCCCTGGAGGCAGCTGGGATGGGAAAGCAGGAGTTGGCATTTGTGCTGGTAGCTGATAGTCCCATGCAGCTGAGACCCTCACCACAAGGTTTTGAAGGCTCACAGCCCTCGGACACTGCTTTGTTTCCACCCTCTCATCCGTTCACGAAACAGCAGCTAACAAAAACCATTTGCACATCTTTTCTGGGCTTTTGTAGTTTGTTGGCAAAAATGTTCTTCTGGTAGTGGTGGTTATTAAAAAATGAGCGCATTTTTTACAAATATTTTGAATGAGTTAGCCAAGCCTACAACCATGCATTGTTCTCTGCTAAAATTGACAGCAACCGTTATTGTGATGGGTTTGTCTATCAAATGTAAACCCAGTAGAGACCTCTTGTCTCATTTCTCCAAAGCAACAGAAGACTCATTTTCACTTTTGAATAGGTGACCTGTCTGAATGGGAAGAACTTTTCCTGTGGCTGGAGCTGCTCACTTTACAGTGATTTTAATCTTGCTTCCTTTGATGCATTTCTACTGCTAATCTTTTGTTAATGACACTTAATTCAGTGTTTTTCTCAAATACCTTGCCTTCACAGAGAAGCACCTTGATACAAATCGGCCATTGTTGTATCAGGGGGATGTTCAAAGCAATGCCTGATACTGCCAGGCAAGTTAATGGCTCAAAACCAGAATCACTTAAAAGTGTAGGTGTCTCTTTTTCTTAATTTTTTTTCCCCTCCCTGCTCAGAAAATCACGCAAAGTGTATTCTCAATAGTCAAGAATACAGGAAGGGGAGGAGGTATTTATCACAGCAGCTTGGGTGCTGGGAGGGGACTGTTTGGAAAGGACAGAGGATAAAAAGCCATGAATCAATGTTTCTGTGTGTCTTCTGCTGCTGTTTATTTGAATCCCTTTGTTTTCCTGACATATTTCCCATGCGGCTGGAAATGCTATTTCCTTTGATAACATCAGCAATTGATGTGCTGCATTTTCTGTACAGCTAGGTGCATCCTAGGCACAGGGATGTCCCCCTAACTCTGTAACTTTGCTTTAAAAAAAAAAAAATGTTCACTTTTATCTCCCAGCCATGCACCCCTGTGTGACAGGCACTGGGTGCTTCTGCTGGGCAATGCCGCCCTCGTTGGGAATGATCTGACAGACAGTGAACAGATTGCTGTTGAACAAAGGTGTACTATTATTTTTGTTGCATGGGAGCTCCGGGACTTCATGCAATGCAAGGTCTCTTGGAATGCATGCCACCGAGGTCCAGCAGGTCTGTTGGTGACACTGTATGCCAGATAGCGGCGGGCAGATGACATGATCAGTAGAGAGAACTTCTAGAAGTCTTAAAAGCGAGAAAGGACCACTGCACCATACACCAGAATGCATCACTGTTTTACTGAGTGATGATGCTTGTAACGGAGAGTCCGCTGCTTCCTTCACTGGCCACATCTCCTAATTACTTGCCTTTACTGTTGAAAATGTATCCCATAAACCTAATATATCTTTCCATTTGATGATTACCGTGGTGTAAACAAATGGTACATAGTTGGTCCGATATTGTTTAAATCTATGCACTTAGTATGTGGAGAATTATAAAAGATAAAATATTTCACTATTTGGTCACAGTTGGAATAATGGAGAATTATTTTTTTTAATATTGTAACTACGTGGATAAATGTACATACCAGCTTTGGGCTGGTATTTTAACAAACCCGCAACTCCTATGAGAACATAAAAGACAGGTTTTGTTAAGCAGCAAACTAGAGTATGATGTGTGGTGTAAAAGGGGAAGGAGACAATTTCTATTTATCTGACTTCCTTTCAGTACAGGTTCTGAGAAGATGGCACTTCTGCTGGAAACTCCTCAACTCAGGCAGTAGCAATTTTAATGAATGACATATTGCTTTATGTAAAAAATGTATCTTGGTCTCTCTCATCATTACCATTATACAGAAGAAGCAATTAAATTTTCTTTCAAGACTCAACAAGGAAAGAGCAGCTTTCCAAAGAATCATAGAACTGTTTACGTTCGGGGGGGGGGAGCAGAGAGGAGACTGGGGTGGCAAGAGAAAATAACTCCTCTGTTTTGCCTGCTTTCAGTGACCTAGAAAAACATTTTTTTAGCCTCTCCATAGTTACCAGAATATCCATTTTTCTTTTTTTTTTTTTTGTTTTGTTTTGTTCTCAAAGCCCTGCACCTGCAGGAGGTGATTTCTGTGCTCTTTGAGCGTTGGATCAGTAAATGGAGAAGAGTACATCCTTTCTTTGTGAAAATGTGCAGTCTCCTATAGTTTTTCCTATTCAGGAGCTGCTCAAAAGAACATACCTTTCAAATGTAATTCTTGCTATTCAAGAGGTGGTGCTGAAGAAAGCTGAAGCTGGATACTAACCTCCTAAAGGGAATTTTTACCTTTTCAACACAAAGCTGGTCGCATTCTAGTTCAGACCAGCTGCTGCTTCTACTTTTTGAAAGATGAAGAAGCAGATACTGACATAAAGGGATTCAAACTGCCGTGTGCCAATTGCCATTTATTTTTGTTTTTTGTGCACGTTCACAGAGGAATTGTGAATCTGTGGCTTCAGAGCAGCGAGGGTGTGGAAGCAGATAAATAACCTGGTAAGGCGAGGCTCATCTTCAGCAGACTTCTCCCGTCATCTGTATTGTTCTTTTTATCTTGTCCAACAGCTGGTCAGTAAATTATGCAGAGCAGAGATTTGCTGCTAGATTTTAGCATGGTCCAACCCTACTCCCGATTGCCCAGAGCAGGCACCTGCCCAAAGTGCATTCGCTTTTGACCCATGCACCCAGATTTTTCTTCTGGTTAAAGCAGAGCATCAAGTCAAGATGGAGAGAGACAAGGGCTTGTCATGCCTGAGTCTTGGCTTCACTGTGACCTGGAAACTGGGAGAGGCTCCAGGAGCTCATTGGAGATAAGTGTCCCAGACTAGTTTGTAATACAGGGTGATGGGGAAAAGAGCATGGAAGGTTTCACCACTTTTTGGGCAGAAATTTGGAATGTTTGGGTCTAAGGGAACTTCTAATTTTATAAACTTCAAAATTATCAGACAACTTGCCTCTGGCATCCAACCCATAAATTAGCAGTGTTAGTTCATTGCAATGCATTGAAGGTCGCTGAAATTCTGTAAGCTTTTCAAGACAGATCAGGAACACACTGAATTACAAGCACAGGAGCAGTCTTGTGGCTGTAGCATTTCTTAGCATTATCTGAAGCCTGTTCTTTTAAACCATATTTGACAGGTGAATGCAATAGAGAAAATATGGTTCCAGTGTGTATATTGAAAGCAGACGCAGTAATCCAAGTTCAGTGTCTCAGAAGGAGGCAGCTGTTGCAAAGCTTGATGTAGAGGATAAATTATAAGGTGCTATTTCTGGCCTCTGGCTGAAAAAGAAAGGTGGGCAACAGGAGATTGACTTGAAAACAATCACTTTAAATTATTTTGGAATTGTATAAGCTGGAGATGTGCTACATTTACACTGATGGACGAGTCCAGAAGCTGACCTAATTCCCCCTTCTTTTGTCATACGGGCTTTTCCTTACCTATTTCACTTACAGAAGAAACATTCAAAGAGAACTTAGCACTTTCCTGTCTGTGAAGGTAACACATATGACAGGCTACTTGCTAACTTTAAAATTTATTTTTATTTAAGTAACAGATTACTAATTATTTCATTTATTTTGTATAATTCAACCAGTACCTCCATAGCATTTTTTTGTTTTTGTTTTTTTTTTTTTTTGGTTTGTTTCTTTTTTTTTCATAGAAGTTAACTTCTTTTCTAAAGCAGCAGATAAAAGCTCACCTACAATATGGTAATTCTCATTGCACTTCAACAGAGAAGGCTTGAAGAAAACGATATGAAATGTGGTTAGAGTCAGCTGAGATTTCTTCCTCTAACAATAAGTAGTCCCTGTGCTTTTCCTAATTATGCATTGCCGCAGTGAGTTTAGCAGTAAAATTTCCACATGCCTTAAGCCACACTAATGAGTACACATAAAGAGAAGTTATTTGTTCGTTCTCGTCCCATGTCCTTTTATTCACTGTAAACAAAGTTTATGTTGTTTATAGTTGCTCCTGCATTGTTTTTCGATCACTTTGTTGTTTTGCAGCATCTCAACTATGATTTTGATCCTGGGTGATATTTTCAGCTGATATCTATCAAAGCAATCGCACCAATGACTTAAGCTATTTAAAGCTTAGACCCTGTGTTCTAGACTTAGGCAGATGTCACACTGGTAGTTTTCGCAGTGTGAAACATCAGGAGTGATATGCTAGCTCTGCTGCCACTATAATTCTACCAGTAAAAGTTGCCCTAGAAAAGATTTATGGCTTAGAAATTGTTGTCTAACAGGGAAACACAGTGTTTTAGACCATATGAATATGAAAGAGTATTTTCTTCGAGTTCTGCTTTGACTTCAAGAGAGAATCTATGAAGCCAAGTGGATGGGTCTCTGGTTTAGAATAAAATTTGTCCTGGTGAACCAGTTCTGCAGCAGGGAAGGAGCAGCTTGCAAGAAGGAGTGGCAAGAGCAGAGAAACTAACTGTACTGAAGCATAATGTTAATGGTACTTATTACCCCAGAACTACCACAGAACAGGATAGGATTTGATATTTTTTGCCGTGTCAGAAGATGACATTTAAAAGGTGCTAGAGTTTTAGGATCCTTTCAAAGGCTCCTTCTCCTTCTATTCTCATTTCAGGTCTACCAGTGGCTAGAGAGAAATGCTTGACGGAAGCAAAGGTGTGAATTTAAAATACTGTACATATAAAAAAATCCCAGGAATACTTTTGCATGTTTTTATCACTTTTCTGCTGATGTGCTGTCAGGAAATTCTATATATATATTTTCTTTTATTCTGATATGAAGTCAGAATTAGTCTTCAATAATGTTCATTGATGTTCTTGCTGGTTCATTGCTTCCTTTTATTATACAAAGTTATATGTGTCATTTGCACCAAAATTCTTACAGTCCGTGGTGAACTCGGGACAGGTATGCTATCAATTAGAAAAAAAATTTGAAGCATAATTTTGATGGGAAATGACTATGGATTGATTTACTCCCCTACTGTTGTAATACAGCAGCTGGTCACGGATCAAGACCCTGTTGAGGTGGGGGCTGTGAAAGAAAAAGGCAACGTCTCTCCTTTGGAGCCCAAGCTCTTGCTATGAGACAAGATCTAATGAATGGATACAGACAGGCAGGGAGGCAGAGGGAAATATGAGCCACTGGTAGTCAGAGGGTGTCAGCACTCCGGCAGCCTAACACTTAGGGATTTTACTGTAATGTCAAAGGAGAATTTTAAGGATAATGAGGATAGCTTCGCAGATAGCTATAGCTGCCTGGGAAAAAGCACAAAGGAGCATCTTAACATGAGGGAGAGAAAGGCTCTTATCCTGAATGGACAGGAGGACAGAGGTGGTTTCCTGATACTTAATGAGAGACAAGAACAGGGTCATAGAGAACCCTGAAAGAGAAGGTTGTTTGATGCAATGGAGGAGGGAGTTCAGAAACTCAGGAGGCGTCTGAGATGGTTTAGCAAAATGGTTGGTCTGATGGATAAGGGGGGGAACATGATCACATTTGTTGAGGGGAAGGGAAAAAAAGGTAACTGTAACTGAGGAAAGAGAATTTGCTCAGGAGGCTTGCACTTTTGAGTGGGTTAAGTGTGGTGGGTTTGCCTTTGGCTGGGAGCCAACCCGGCACACCCATTCACCCACCCTCCCCATCCTGAGCATGGGAGAGAGAATTAAAGGGGTAAAGGGAAAAAAGGACTCATGGGTTCATGGGGTGAGATAATGACAATTTAATAACTAATCTACAATAATATTGAAAATAATACTATATACAAATATACAAATATACAAATGAGTGATACACAGTGANCCCAAACCTAAGATCAAATCCTGGGCCAGTAATTGGGGCTGTGCTCCCTCCCAGCTTCTCCAGTCTGTGGTGAGAAGCTGAAAGACCTTGACAGCCGCGTAAACATCACATTTTATCAGCTTTCTTCTGAGCACAAATCCCAAACACAGCCTCTTCCTAGCTATTATGAAAAAAGTTAACTCTGTCTCAGCTTAACCCAGGACAGTAAGAGACAGTGTATGCCAAAATGTTTCTTGCACTGATTTCCATGAATGGCAGGATGTGGGACTTGAGGCCCAAGCCAGGACAGCACCCACGCGGGATGATGGGACCGTGCCCAAGAGAAGAGGTAAGGGAAGGAGATAACGTAGCAAGTCTGGAGCGAAAATAAAAGCTCTCTTTGAAGTTGAAATTATAGTTTTTGATATGTTGAGATGGTATTACTGCCAGAAAGGAAGGGAGGAGGAAAGAAAGTTAAGCCAGGGACACAAACACAACCTGGGTGGGGGAAGAGAGGCTGAAGGGAAGAAATAACTAAAGAAGTAGGAAGAAAATTAGAGAGATCTGAGCAAAGAAGCCAGGGAAGACAAGATTGTGGGTGGTGAATGATGGCAAAGCTCTGGGCAGATTAAGGAGGATGAGGCTGGAGTGCTGATTGGGAAGTTTGATTAAGATAAGGCCACTTGCTGCGCTGGTAAGAATAGCAATCATGAGGGCTAGAGGCTGGCGTCTGTGTGTCTTTTGTCCTTGACTAACAAACACTTAAAAATCTCTTGCATGCGTTATTTTTGTGTTTGTCTGTAAAACTTCTTGTATTTTTGTAATTCCTTTCACCCTAAAGTATTTTACAGAGGGGCCATTAGTTTGGCCAGCGGAGGTTTTGGAGTGGATCAGAAGAAGTGTTGACTTCTGGAGACCTGGACAATGCAGAATGGAAAGCGGGAAGTGACACCGGGTCCCACAGAATACGTGGGTGGACCTTCCTTTAAGTACTGAATTGAAAACAGACCAAGAAACCATGTGATAGACTGACATTAAAGCCTTCCCCACTGTGACAGCTTGTTGGAAAAAAAAGTTTTAATGGACCAGTATTGCTGCTTTTACAGCTCTCAAAGTATAGTGGTCCAGTTTAAAACTGAAGACATGGTGAATGCATGGGTTATCTTCCAGCAGGAGGAACTATGGATGTTAATTTTCCATTTTCTGAGAAAACATCAAGAATGAGGAAGTTGATACCCAGTATCTAATACAAAACAAAGACTGGGCGCCAGTTCTTCTGTTGCTGCATGCTGATGGTTCACGCCAGCCAGATACGTGCTGTGCAAATTCTTTTCCAGAATGTGAAAGCAAACGGAAGATGTGATGGCAAAAGCTTTCCTACTATCTGATAAAACTGTCCTAGAAAGGCCTATTTTTGAAACAGCAGAAGAAGTGCTGCCTAACACCTAAAAGCAACTGTGCAAGACAGCAACCAGTAGTGGGGCTCTATGTGGTAACACAGCAAAGCATTACTCTGCAAGGGAGGTGTTACTTGTCCTCTTCCCCTTTATATATTGTTTTTGCTTGTCCAAGGATTCTTCTTCCCCTCCCCATCTCCCTTCCCAAATCTTCCCCTGAAAATTTTCTTGTGGCTATCACAAATGTGTTCTAAACCTTCCAGCAATCTGCTGCTCACTGCTGGAGAGGGTGGTCACACGCATATAGCCATTATTCAAGCAAATACATGACTTACAGGGTTTTGGGTTTTTTTCAGTTTTTCTGCCTTATTCCTCAGAAAATGTTCCTCTGTGTTCAGCCCTGCAGATGACTGGCTCCACCTCTAGGCGAATGACAGTTGGCTTTACAGGATGATCTGCCCACAACTGTTTCTGCTGGTTTTTTAAAATTTTCAGTTTGGAAAAACCAAATCAGAATGTTTTGTTACATGGATGGCTCTTAGTAACCAGCACAATGCTGCTGTTACACTTAACTGAAGAAAGTCTAAGAGGAGTGAAAGTTTTCACTCTATTAACTCCCAAATATTTCCTGAATTTTACACCTAAATGTATTGGAAATGTCCCTTTTAAAAAAGTTCCTCACTACTGAGAAAATCCTATTGGCATCAGTTAATATCCAAATCCTTTTTCACCTTCTTTCTTTTTTTTTTTTTAAATGACTAAAATTGTTGTACTTTTATACCCAATACATCTTTGCATTCTCAGCTTAAAAAGCAGAAAGGGGGACCAAGATTGAATATTAGAGCACAAAAGCTTTGTCAAATTATCTGAAAATGTTACTTAATGTGATCTATTATTTACAGTTCTTTTACTGGAACCAAAGTTTTCACAGGCTCATGCATATTCTCTGAATACGTTGTGAAAAAGAAATGAAATAATGATACAATAAACAAAATCTGCTCTGAGAAGTCTAGAGTTTCCCTTTTGTTTTTAGTCAAGAAGCACTTGTTTGATAAATGGGATGCTTTTAGAGAGCTTACAATAGCCTGCGCACCCGAGCGGAGGTGGAAGCTCGGCGGAAGATTATCAGGAGATAATGGAGCAAGTCAAATGAGAAAACATGATGAAACAGCAGAAAATTTACATGCTGTTTTGCTTCTTCCTTTTGCATTAATAAAGCCAGGGCTTCCGTGTTCATTGCCAAAGGCTACCCTATAAGCACCCATCTCTGGATGTGCCTGTGAGGCCAATGACCTGCCCAGCCCCATGGTCCCAGGGGAGCTGGCTGACATCTAATGACGGCTGTAAAAACACCATCGGTGAAACAGCCTCTGAAGTTTTTTACCATGTTAAATGCACCGGGCCTCTCCTGAAGAACCTCAATCCACTGGGAAGCCAGAAGGATGTATCTATCCATCCACTCTGCCCCACACTGGTGCCAGCTGAGCTGCTGAGCTTCGCGGGTGAGGGGTTGGAGCCAGCCCGTCTTGGTGGGGACTCTTGGGGGGGAACCTGTGTGAGCAGCACCCAGCACAGGGGCTGACAGCCACGGGTTTGAAGAAAGCTGCATGAAAGTGGCATCACCCTGGAGGTGTTCAAGGCCAGGCTGGGTGAGGCTTTGAGCAACCTGGGCTAGTGGGAGGTGTCCCTGCCCATGGCAGGGGGGTTGGAACTTGATGGTGTTTAAGGTCCTTTCCAACCCAAACCATTCTGTGATTCTGGGATTCTGTCATGTCCCCAGGGAGGACCACGAGGTGCCAAGGTGCCCTGCCAGGAGTGGCATGGCCAGACCCAGACCTGTGGCAGTGGCTCAGCCTGGCAGATGGGAGCGCTGCTTTTGGTGGCATCATGCAATAGCAAACATGTGTGATCTTCTGGCATGGTATTAGCTGGCATGGGTAGCTCAGATTCTGCCAAAACCTCATCTTTTGTCTAATTGCACACAGGAGGTGCTCTGGGCAAGAGCTGCGGCTGGGTGCCTGCATGCATCCTGGACTTTCAGATGCTTGAAGCATTCCCTCGTGGTAGGGAATTGCCTTCAATTGTCTTCATATTTTGTGGTGCATAAGCACTGATAGATCGCACTCCAGATTTTTCTCAAGTGCTGGAGGCAGGCGGCTGGTTTTATAAAGTGCTGAACACAGTTTCATAGACTCCTTTCTATTGCTCACACTGGCCCAGCATCATCCCGACATATTAGAATGGTTGACCAAAGGCTCAAGAAACAACCAAAATGAGGTTATCAATGAATACCAGACAACACACTTTATTATTTAAGCATTAGATCCTTTTTATATTGGTTTATGGGACAGAATAATCTGGTCACGCCCATAGTCAGAAGGATTAACTCATATCACATGCCACAAAAATGCTTGTAGTGTAATTATGCTAAAAGAATTGTGCTTTGTATTGGTGCTGTAAAACCAAAATCAAACCCATATGAGTAAAATGCAAGTGTTGTAAAATTACAGGATTCACATGCCACCTCATCCTCAGGTTAGGGCGTTGCTTTATGTGCCTGACTGACAGATTAGAGAATTCAGCATATGTTCAGCTGAGGCTCTTGCCCAGGGAACATGGCTGCGCAGGGATGTCCCTTCTGCCCATTCCCATACTGAGTTATCCTCACATCCAGGAACTGAGTGACACAGATTTGAAATAAGCCTGTTTAATAATTTATGAGGGAAAGAGTAACATGCAAGGACCTGGTAGAGAAAAGTAAAAGGACATACCCAACATAGCACAGGCAAGGAGTGAACCTCAAGCTCTGAGCTTAAATGGAGCTCCTAGATGAAAGGGCAGAAGGTTCATGGGTGGGGGTCCCAGGTGAGGCTTATCATGTTGATTATAGCAAATTAGTGCACTTGGGACCCTCACAGTAGGCACAGATAATGCAGAGAACGTGAACACTAGGGGGGAAGTCGGAAAAATTTCAGTGGATATATTACTGTAGTCATAGTGCTCTTAATATCTCGTTGATGATGGCATTCAGGCAGAGAAAAGGGAGCTGGTTTGAAAATGTATTTTCATTCTAAACAGCAACACACAGTTCTGGGTCCTGTTCTCTTTGTAAGGCTGGTAAGGAGGAACACAGCCATCCTTGCTAAAGGATGGAAGCAGGTATGCACTTGAACATACTGTAAACCTTTCCCATTTACCCTAAATGGAGATTATCCAACTGCATTTTTGCATATACATCCAGGGCTAACAGAAAGAAGACTGTGGCATGTCTCCTACAACACTTCTGCTGGTTTCAGGAGAATATGATCTGATTTCACTATGTATTTTTGTTCTGCCCTGCACAGCAAGAGCACACCTGTATGTCCAGTGCAGTACAGGAGAAACAACAAACATCTCTGGAGCACTTGTGCTGGACTTGGATCAGCAGCTTACATTTACTCTACTCTGTTCCCTGGCTGCGTGGCGAGTGTGTGCTTCTCTTCTCCACCAAAGGCACTGTGCTGGCACCTAGCATGAGCATGTTCCTGCTGTCTTGGTGGGGTGTGCTTGGGATTTCCTCATGTTCAAAATACACTGTTCCTTTGGCTTTCTTTTGCCTGTGGAAGATGGTAAGAATTGTTCCTCTTCAAGCAGGTGATTTCTGCTTGTGCTGTGTTTCCTTCTTCTGAACTCTCAGAAATCGATACTGCTGATAAAAGGTGTTAACAGGGGCTTATCACATAAGCTGGTTTGTTTTTTTTTTTCCTAGGCAGAGACCAACTAAGAGATTGTAATATAATAAGACAGGCTGTATATACTCTGTGTTCGCAGACTGTATGTAATCAAGCAACACTAGGGGTGGTCTCTCCATACCATAACTGGCACATTTTCATGAAAACTTTCCAGTGATCAGCTTGTCCTAAGCAGTGGTTGCTGTTGGAAGGGGTATGCCACAGCTTGCCAGACTGCAGAGGGACCATGGATTCTCTAGGCTTGAGTAAGTCATCTCTTGGAGATGATTGTCAAAATACGTCTGAGAAATAACAAGGACTCACACCTCCCTTTCTGTTTATCTGCTCTCTGCCAGCATTCTGCAGGGGGCTGTCTTATTTGCCATTGAAAGAGCTTTGTTTCATGCCCCTCCTGACAGACCGCTATTTAAAGCTCTGCTTAGCATTCATATTTCTTTCTTGTCAGAATTATTTTCTTTTTTTTCATTTGGCTTTTAAAACCAGAGCTATAAATCAGGGAAGTATTTTACATGCTGTGTTAGGGCTTGACTGAAATCTCATTGAAATCAATGACAGCACTCCTATCGAGTTCAGTGGACTGAGCACTTGGGAAATAAAGAAAAATCATCTGGTTTAAAATAGGAATAATTGTATCCATGTCATAATGTTTATTACCAATAGCAGAAAATAAAACAAAACATACTATGCATGTCTTTTCCCAACAGCCCTCATATATCATCTAACTCCTACCTGCATACACCCAGCTGTGACTTGGAGTGCAGCAACAGCTGTTCTAGACTACCTAATAATTCTGCTTTGTAAACACAAATATCTGAGAAAAAGAAAATACCCTTGTCTGATTGGTACAAATGTTAATATAAAATCGAAATTACACAAAAGATAAACAGCCAGCATAAGCAAGTGTCACAGCCTGCACTGTGAAGGCTGTGAAAAGCTCCCCTGTAGCCTCATTTCTACAAATTTCAGTGTAGAAAATATTTCTTTAATGACTCACACTTTCCGTGGGTACTGTTAAGAAATCTTGATCTTCCCTTTTAATTTGTAGTAGAGCTTGCGGCTGTGAGCTGCTTAGCAAAAGTGCTGAGACAAAAAAAAAAAAAAAAAGTAAATATTGTGAAGATGTAGCAAACACTTCTGATACTTGTCTAATTAATTAAATAGGGATTCAGGAGTCTAATACCAAAGTGTGACACCTGCATGCTACTTTTTTGGCTAAAGTGCTATAGTCTGCTTATGAGCTAGTTACAATAGAGACAAGTCTCAAGTCTCCAGGGATTTTGTGGAGACGTGAGGATACTCAGGTCTTGTCAGAACTACATGTTGTATTCTCAACTAATATTGAAAATAATTATAGTTGTGGTATTGCAAAATGCAATTTTGCTAAGACAGTATTTAAAGCCTGAATCAAACTTTCACATGCTGACGAGGAAAAAAGGAAACGCTGTGGAGAAGCCTCTGAAGTGCATGCAAAAACAAGTGCTGCTTTAATGATGAAGTATTTGATAGTGCCTTTATCAGCGTGCAGTCATGTGTTTAAATAGCATGAGCCATAGATGACTGTTGCAGGTTGTCATTTGCCTTATGGGAGGCAAGAAAGAGCTTCTTGTTTGATTTGTAAGGTGAGCTAGCTTGTTGCACAAGGCAACAGAGTAGACTCTGTAAAGAACTCCATAGCGAAGTATTTCCTAAGCTTTTTTGGTCTCCTGCCACAGGGAAGTGCAGGGAGTATAGTCACAGTGCAAGGAACGTTGTGAAAGGGATTAGAAAGAATACATACCTTTAAGAATCATGGCAACCTGCCCCCCAAAGACCCCAGTTGGTCAGTAAATTACAGAGATGGTAACAAAAATAGATGTGTGCAACAGGAGAGTATGAAACAGAAAATAAGAAATTCTAGAACTGAAAAATGCTGGGTTTGTCTTTTCCGCTGCTCTTAGATGTTAGCATAAGCACTTTCAAAATTAATAAGACAAAGATAAAGCTATACTGATAAGGATAAGGTCCTGGTTTCTCCTCAGGTCACAGTGTTTTTAAATACTGGCAAACAGTTTGAGACTTGCTCCCGAGATAGTGGAAGCGGATGAGTAGGAGGGTATGACAGAGTTGCTTTGCAGGCTGAGAACACAAACGTGTCTTTCTGGAAGCACTGAAGATATGCAAACTCCACTTCTGTTTCTTCGTGATTACCACAAAACTGCAACACTTACCCAAGCTAAAAATGCTTTGCTGCTTTAGCTTTCCAAGTTTAACATCTACTATAAATGATCACTACTGATACTTGAACGATATTACACATCCCACTCAGTAAACACAAAGATGCAGCAGAAGTAAACAGAAATGTATTTTCTGTCCTTTTTCCAGCTGTGGTGAAGGTGTAGATAGAAATAAATCAACAGGCTGAACAGGCATGTGAATATGATGAGTCCATAATCTAAGATCGACGTGTGATGCACCATTTCAGCTTTTGGTCTCTGAGACAAACTGCGACTTGCTGGAGTCCATCAAGACAGAAAATGGAGAGGACTGACTGTATATTGATGTTCACAGGGGGATCTTTAAGAAAAACACTATTGTTTCAAATATATAAGGAAAAAATGGAACAGGGACAAGTTCTTTCCATTGAAGCGGAAAAATTACACAACTTGTGAGAGCTGTAAAGTAGGTATGTAGCTTATTCAGCGCTGAGGTGCACGGGTGATAGCTCCACCAAAGAAATGCGCGACTTTTCACAAAACCTATCCCTCTATTTATTCCCCAAAATGTTGCATATGCATTAAGTTTCNTTATTCTTTGATCCCTTGTCAACTTTAAATCCCCCTGTCTCACCATCACTTGCCTTTATTGAAGCCACTTGAGGCAGACCTGTTCCACACTGCAGTGAAATTGGTGGCATTTCTGCTTTTATAAAACAGGACAATTTTGTCTCATGCTACAATAGAAATCAGTATTTTTATTTGGAAAACAAATTACATGCTTTCCACTCTTCCTGAGACATTTTGGAAAGAAGGCTAGGGACCTCAGCTTTTATGTGGTTTTCACTTGTTCTGTTCGCCACACAAGAGCAAAAACCCCCATGTTGGAAATTTCCTGTCAGGAAACGTCTTATTATTCATTTCGGTTCTTCCATCACGGTAGTCAGCTGCAAATGAAAACAAAACCTGAAGTGAGCATACTTGAAGGCAACTAGACGATATTAGAAATTGTTTTTAAATGTTACATGGTTCATTGACAAGATAAAACTGTTTTATTACTTGAGCAGGCTTCTCCTGCTTTAGTAGGAGAAACGAAACACCGTGAAACACCAGCGTTGTGCAGGCACCTCACAGACAGGAGCGGGGAGGGCGGTGTCACACCCACAGCAATGTTTTAACTACTTGTTTTACGGGGTTTTGCCGCGGCAGTGCCCGTTTCCCGGCCGGACGCCGCTGCCCGCTCTCCCGCTAGAGGGGGATGGAGCCACAACACCGGCAGGCAGCGCAGGCCGCGGCCAGGGGAGGGGCACTCCCGCGGCTGTCCCCAGCCCCAGCGGGACCTGCTGGAGCCTGCTCTCTCAGGGTAAATTAAACACCGGGCTCAGGAGCCTCTGGGGAGGGGGACTCGTCCCCGCCGGCAGAGAACGGTGCCCCCCTGCCTGCCGCCGCCTTACAAGCCCAGCTCCGTCCCACCATGCACCGCGCCCCGCCTTCTTCCGCGCTCCCAGCCAATCGCAGCTCTAGGCTGTGTACTATACTCCCCAGCATGCCCCGCGGTGGTGGGAGGTTTTTGACTTGTTTGCCGTCTTCCGCCTGTCGCAAAGTGTCGCTCAGTGCTGGCGGAGCCTAGGGTAGCGGCCGCGGGCCGTGCCCGGAGCCGTGCCGCGGCGATCCCGGCGGGCGGAGAGAGGCCGCTATGGGCGGCAGGCGGTGATCGCTCCGCTCCGCCCCGCCTCGCTCTCCGCCGCGCCGGCAGGCAGGCAGCCGCCATGGAGGAGGAGAGCATGGAGGAGGAGGGCGGCGGCGGCTGTGAGGCCATGATGGACGATCAGAACCACAACAACTGGGGCGCCGGCGGCTACGGGCGGCACCTGCTGGGCCCCGCCGCGGCCCCGTGCGGTGACCGCCTCCTGCACGGCGCCGCCACCGGGCCTCCGACCGGGCCGGAGGTCCGCGCGGTGCCCGAGGCCAACGACGTGCTGCGGAGCTGCGAGCCGGGGGGAGCCGCGGGCAAGGGGGGAGCCGGAGCCATCGCCGCCGCCATCAACATCAACGCCTCGACCTCCAAGTTCCGTGAGTGACCGCTCTGCCCGCCGCCCCGGGGCCTTGGGCGTAGGGGGGGGACACTTCGCCCCCGGGCGGCTCCGCGGCGCTGTCACCCTCCCCCCCCCGGTCCCCTGCCCGCCCCGCTGGCTGGGCTCGGGTCTGGCCTCCAGCAGGTCCCCTACGTGGGTCTTAGCCCGAGAGGCTCCTCGGAGTGGAATCGGATGGGTTAGGGCGTTTTGGAAGGAGAAAATGACCTTTCCTGCACGCACCCCAAGCTCCGCTTTCCTGTCACGGCACGGTGACGTGGTGGATCTGGCTGTACAACTGGGAGAGCCAGTGTAGGCAGGGATTTCGGTTGTGCAGAGGCTCTGTCACTTTTCCAGAAGCTTTTAGTTCAGGTTATGTTTTCCTAAAGACTTGTTCTTTCTGCCTGAAAAACCCACAGGTGGGTTTGAAGCCTGTGTGTGATCGCTGACGGGGGATGGCAGTGAGGGCCGAGCCCCTGGACGGGGTGTGCTGTCTGCAGAGGCCTGAGGAGAACAACTGCAGATGAACTTATCCAAAAACAGAAATAGTTCCGAAGCATCTTTTGCACAAAGCTTTTAACAAAAATGGCAAATGTTTCTGCTTTTTTTTTTTTTTTTTCCTCATCTGAGGTTGGGGGAAGGGAAAATCTTTCTGCTGTTCATTTAAATTCTAATTTTATTCTCAGGAGTCACGCCTCTGGGTAAAATATGCCCTTTTCTGTAATGACTGTTGGAAAAATTTGGATTTGGCTAGTTAAAACTATTCCTGGAAATGTAACCCTGTAACTGCCATGATGAAATTTTTATGGGAAATGCACCTTTTTTCTTTGTTGCCACACTTCTCCCCAGTGCTAGCTCACCTGTCCAGCTTCTCGTCAGAGCTGATCAGAAGCTTGAGGTTCAGGCTTCTGGATCCCTGTTTCTCTGGTAGCCTGGTTTTCGTGGCTCTAGGCACATTGCCAAGGCTGGTAGCTTTGAAGCTGAGGCTCACAGACTCCATGAGCTTTCTGGCTCTGGCCTGCCTTGCTTGTCAAGGCTCAAGGTACGTTGGGGTGGCTCGAAAACACTTGAGTCAGATGAAATGAAATGTTGTTCAGCCTTGTTAATCTAAGATCTTGAATTCCTAATCCAGAAATTTAGAGTCTCAGTTTTTCCTTCTGTTTCAGAATGAAAATGCTTTTCAAGTTGGATCTCACCACATGGGAAGGTGATTTTCCAGCTAATCTACATTTTGTGTCTGACGGGGAGAAGAAGCGACTGGGAATGATTTTGCTTAGGGTGTGGTTTTTGAGTTTTTATTTTCACTTCTCCAGCACAGGTATCCCAACACAATGTCTGTCTTACTGATGTTAAGTGCCTCCCTTGCTTCCTGATGCAGAGGCTTAGTTTTGGACAGGTTATCCTACGAGTGGTCTTCAAAAATGTGTGTGACACGGTTTCCAACAATCCTCTGATAAATTGGAGCACTCTGACATTCAGATAGGGTCCTCCCTCCTGATTCTTTCCTCCAAAACAAAAAATCTGGTGCCTGTGTTCCGATATGTAATTACTTGTAGTATGTTGGTTCTGTTCTTGTTCATAGTTGCAGACCAAGGCTGTCTGGTGGCCTTATTTGGTTTAATTCAGCTGGCAGAGTAATGGAGGAAGAAAGCTGGATAGAAACCCTTTGAACTCTTGCTAAGGGGCCAAATCCAATCCCGCTTCCTTGAGGTTTTGGTGAGCCTGAGAACTAAAGTCAGGTGTAATAATGTGTAGTTCATTTGATAGCTTTTCTTCTAGTTAAAAGCAAGACATTTTTCCATGTTGCGGTAAACTTATAACTAAATATTTATTTACAGTTGATCAGCTTCAGTCATAGTTATGGTTTTATGAAGCAATACTGTTACAAAAAATATTTTTCAGCGGCCATAAGGGACAAAATAAGAGTGAGAGCAAAACTCTTCCATACTGGTAATTGCAGTCTTTCTGAATTGTGAAGAAAATGAAGAGTTTTCTTTTTTGCTTTTTTTCCTCCTTTTCAAGGAAGGAGGATTATAAATGTATTTAACTCCAGTCCCATTTAGGGTGGGCACGTGTGGCTGTGAGTGTTGGCATAGCCACTGTATCTGTTGAGTACCCTGTTGCGTAACATACTTTGGTGCGGTGCATATGCTTTGCTGTGTAGGCAAATTGTCTGATGAGGGAAAAGTTTAACATTGCTTTTATGAACCAGTCTTAGTGCAGACTGAGAGTCATGTAATAAAAATAGACCAGAATTGAAAGCAGCTACAGGGCAGGCTCATAAACTTGCTAATATGTGCTAGGATGTGTCAGGCAGGGGTATGGCAAAATCTCTTCTGTAAACATGCTCATGATGGCTGAGAAAAAGGAAAGTGTAGAGTCACAGCAATAGCTACGAGTCTGTAGAGCAGTCTCAGGCAGACATCTATCTGCTTGAAGAGTTTGTACACTTGGACAAAATATTTTAGGATTTTAGGGTGTGTTGCTAATTAAGCAGTAAAGCTTCATGTATGTCACTTTATGAAATGAAAACTTCTAAAAGATGCCTGTTTCTGTGATTTTTATTGTCAGAATAAATGACAAATAATTGTCAGACCAATGTCTGCTTATTTGACAGTAGATTGAATCACCTGTCCTGCTCTGTCCCCTGCTTTTTAGCTATTGTTTTAAAAGAAGGATGTGTTTTTTAAGTGAACATAGTAAGCGTTTTGAGTAGCTTTTCAGGTTAAGTTGTCCTGTCTACATAATAAAACCAACAGTATCAATATTCTTTTAAATTATTATTGTATTCCTTATGTCCTATGCCTGTTACTGTGCCAGCTGCTATTTTGAGCTATGTGTGCATTTCAGTTTTTTTGATAATTTCATCGGGGATGTATACCTACTCTTGGACTTCTTTTGTTTTTTCAAAATCTTAGTGTTTGTTGCCATTCTTCTGATTGAAGTTGATATCAAAGAATTTGGTAGCTTGCAGCAGGCTATGTTTCTGTTAGGGCTATGGTACTGAAATATCTAGGTTATCATATGAAGCTCATGCATTGTCTTTTCCACTTAAATGGTTTCACTGCTGCGTTTGTCTTAAACAGTTTTTCTTTTGAACTTTTCTGTATATGGAAAAGCAGCAGTTGCTTCTCAGGCTTTACTTGTGAAGTCTTTTATAATTCCCTGGAAAATACTGGCTTTGTTTCCATTCAATCAGACTGATTTCTCTCCCAGCCCAACCCCAAACTTGCTGTAGTTGGATAAGTCATGCATTCTAGCATGCTTTGTTGCAAAATGTCTGTGTCGCTTCCCAGAAACTTAATAAATCTCAACAAAGCGAAAGTAATCTTTTAGTATCAACTTTTCCTTGCAATTTGGAAACGGGGCTGCTGGACAAATCCTTTTAAATTTTGAATACCTAACGTAGGGATAAACGTTTAAGAATGACATCCTAAAAAGGTGGAAAAGTGAAAAGTTGAAGCTTCCAAAAGAGCAATCAGTCTTTTCTTTCAAAGGATTAGTGTGATTCCTTTCCTTCCTGGTCTTGGGGTCCTTCTTGCAGTTTGTAATTGGAGGGTGGTACTTCAAGTCATATTTCGCTTTTTGTGTGTGTGTAAGCACTGCGAGGAAAAAAGGACATTACTAATGTGACAGCTATTAAAATCTTAAGGGAGTTTGTTTTCTGGATTAGAAAAGGAAAAATAGTGATTGGTCAGTGTGTAGTCTGTGGGCTCTTAACTATACCAATATTATAGCTGGCTTAGTTTCAGAACTGAGGTGTGGAAATCAAATTAAATAATACTTGCAAGAGTCTTTTGAATAAAAATGAAGCTTTTCTAGAAGGTTACTTTGAACTCATCAGTATTTCCTGTTCAAGTCTCCTGGGGCTGTTCACAAAAACATTTTGTTCTTTACCTGTACAACATTTCTAATGGACAAGCTTCCTGTCTGTTGCTACTTTCTTTCTTCATATTGTAAAAAAATTAAATTGACATCTCAACAGCCTGTTAAATTATTTTGCAGTATTCTCAATTCTTACTTTACTGTTTTCTTTCACATGAATAGAGCTCATTTAATATGTTAAACCATAATACGTGGGTCTGATTATACATTGAAATCTTAAACCAAAACTTGGTCTAATATTTATGCTGACTTCAGTTTAATGTTTTATGTGGAACAGAGCGCTTCTGTGGAGACCCACCTCTTTTGGGCTAACAAAGTGAAATACAAATGCTCAAATTTTGCTGATGAGCGTAAGCATGAATAGTAAAGTAACTACGTGGAAACTGCTCCTAAGAACTTCTGCCCAGAACCTGCGCTCTGTAAAACTCAGGCAGGCCGTGGTGAGGCAGATAAATAAGGGGTGAATTTACTGTCAGGTGGTTCCTGACTGCAGGGATGCTTTTACATCCTGAAGCTGACTTGCTGGACATGTTAACTTGTGTCCTGGTAGTTGTGTACCCAGACCCATAACCTTTATCAACTTGTTAGCAAACAGTGTCGTACTGGGACAGCATCCTGCAGCACGTGGTAGTGGTGACCTGTTCACTGCCCAGACACTTACTAGGTTAGCTCCATCTGTTTCTGTGACAGGTGTGAAGCAGGAGTGAACCGATGGCTGGTTGGGTGACAGTGGGGCTAGGAGCACTGAACTAACATTCTTCACTAAGCAATGTTTCTGGATGAAATGCAGAATCCTGTGGTGTGTCTTTTTAGGGTAATGCCTGCTCTCACAGACCTTGTCTCACACCTTTCTAGATTCCACATTCTCTTTATACTTTTCTTTTTCTCATGATGCTGTTAACTGTTTTGCCTGTATTTCCCTAGAATTGTTCTTCATAATGCTGCCAAAAGTGACTTGCCCAGCTGCTTTCAACCCTTCGTAAAAATTAGACTTCAGAAATCTTGCTCCTCAAGCTCAGCAGTGAATCTGTGTTTGCACGTGTAGTTAAAATTCATCCCTGTTAAAAATATTTATTTTCAGTGTGGTGTCTAAACTGGATTGCTTGGGGTGGGAACTATCTTTGTTCCGTGTAGCCCAGACCCACATATGGAGTTCAAATGATGAAATGACTTTAGATTTCCTGGACTGGATAGTTGTGTTATGAAGTATTCCCTGTGCTGTTAGTTACCAAGGGCTTTGTTTTGCATGGGTGATGTGAAGCTCTGGTGGTGTAACAAGCGAGCAAGGTAGTCCTGCGAGCAGGTCTCTGAAGGGATGGTGTTAACCCTTCTACTGTGGCTGCTGTTGGAACTGAGCCACGTGTGGTTAGTTGAGAAATCCTCCCTGAAAAGAGATGAAAACGTCTGTCTGTGAAGGCTTGTGCAAGAGAGTGCAGCTGGGAAGCTCAGGAGGAAAATCAAGGAGTGATGGGGAACACTAATTTAAATGCCTCCTATTCTTCCCTGTCTTGATTCTTATCTGGAAAAGGAATATTATTGTGCCTGCTAGAGGGGGAACTGTAATACAGATCCAAAAAAGTTGCCCGGGAGCCTAACTGCAATTGAAGGCAAAGAGAGTTGCATCAGCTTTTAGCCCAAGGAAGCTGCTGGTCCTGCCTGAGACTTGTAAAGTTAATACATCTGCTGGGAGGGAATATTCTAAAAACTACCAGTCTTGGCCAAAGTGTGTTCTCCTGCATGTGAGGACCCAGTGGTAATTGTTCATTCTGGACTCCTGCAAAGTTGTGTAAATTACTAGTCTGAAATAACTACTGAACTACTCTTTTTTGTAATTATTATTGTTAGATTGTCATGCTAGAACTCCCAGGAATTTGTTTTTCCCTGCTACTTTGACCCATAAGAAGTATCTAAGCACTGATTTGGCAGGTTTTCTGATTTAATTTTATTTTCTGTAAATAAAAAGCTGCAAATTCAAGCCTGGGCTTTACTTTTAGATGATGTTATCTTAGCGGAAGTGAACTGTTCCCAGTTTTTTTGACGAGCTTATCAGTGTGATCTGAAATGGCAGAGCATTTGCTTCCTTCTAATCTTTTAGCTCAAGTAAGTACTAAATGTACTTTTGTCTTTATCTTGTAGTAATGAATGTTATAACAATTGAAGACTATAAGAGCACATATTGGCCAAAGTTGGACAGTGCCATAGATCAACTTCTAACTCAGAGTCCTGGTGACTACATCCCTATCTCCTATGAACAAATATACAGGTAAGGAAATCTTTTAAGTGCTATGTGACTTTTTTTTTTAAATTTAAAGTTAAGTGTTTGTTATATCTTACAGCCTATGCATAGGTCATATTTTGTTTTTATGAGGAGGAAGGTGGGAAGGTTATGTGAAGTACAGTGTTGTTTAAATGGTTCAAATGAGTGAATAATGGGTACCTATCTTGACATTTCATGTTAACAGGAATAAATGCTAAAGAATTAAAATGCATTAAGTGCTGAAAACATTCACACTAAAGTAAGCTCCACCACAGCTGCTTAGTTAAGATGTCTTAACATGAAGAAATGTCTTAACATCCGTTACCTCAAAGGGGAAGAAGAGACTGGCATGGTAGGTGTTGTAGCTTAATGTTTCAGAAAGCTTCTTTGTCATGTCATGTCTAATAGGAACCAGTTTGGTGCGTTAGGGGTGCAGAAGTAAATAGAAGCAACTGGTGCCAAGGTCCATCCATAGAAACTGTCATTTGTGTGTTTTGCGTCAGGGAGATTTGGTCTGATTTCCCCCTTGCCCAGCCACCTTGCTGCATGAGCAGACTCTTATCTGAAGGAATGACACAGTGTTCAGTCCTTTATACCTCCATTCTTGTCAGGAGAACATTTGATTTGTGCTTGGCCTGGCACCGCAGTTTGCTTTAAAAAGGATTTAGTAACTTACCAGAACTGTTCTGCAGACTAAGCTAGTACACAGAAGTGGGGAGGGTGGGAGATTTGCTTCAAAACCACACTACTGCACCAAACCAAAATGCTAAATACTTTAGAGACCTGTCAGTTTCTCAGGAGATTTGTAAAAATGGAGATTTCTGTTCTGTAGGTGGCAGGTATCTAAGGTGTAGGTAAATAGGGTGGAAACTGTAGCTGCTACTGCATTTGCTGGCCAGGGCACTGTTAGAATCACTGTCCCTTGCCAGCAACACACCTAGCAGCGCTGAAGCCTTGGTTTTGTTTATGATAGTGTTGTACCCTAAGAAATAACATAGGCAGCTCAGTCACTGCTCCTGTTAGAGTCTTTCAGCTGTATTGTATCCTGCCCACTTGCTTTTGGTCACTTTGTCTCTCTAGTTTGGAATTTTGGATTAGGGAACCAGATACAACAACAGCTGGTGTTCAGTCTTCCCTCTTAATTCCAGTTGAAAACTGTAATAAACTTCCTCTTTGCTCTCCAAATGTTTGGAACTGCTCTTACCAGGACTTGGACATCTTCAGCCATCAAAATTCTTTCGGCAGCTTGAAATCCCCAATGTGCAAACAGTAAGAGTTAAGCCAACATCTCTTGATAGTCACCTCTGATGAAGGATAGATGTACGAAATTAATGCTTTAATGCTTTGAGTAGATCTCTATCTAATTCTGGTTTTAAGATAACTGGAGTTTATCCTTGTCATCTTTTTACTCCTCAAAAGTTTTATTTTTTGAAGGAATAACGTGTTTTAAGTTTCTCCTAGATAACCCTTGTATCAGGGTGACACTTGATACAGTATTGTAATGGTGCACAGATATCTGTTACGTGTATTTTACTATTACCAAACCAAAATATTTTGTGTAGTTTAGTGTTACTGATAAAGCTGGCATGTCTGTTTTCTGTTGAAAATTAGGTCTGTGGTTGTAGTTACTCTGACACAGCCTCTTCCAGCCAGGAGATTGATTTTTTATTTTTATTTTTATTTTTTTTTAATTTGACTGACAATCTAGACAAGATAGCTTGAGAAGGGAAGGAAAACTGATTTTTTTAAATTGAATTTAGTGAAGATGCTTGCTTGGAGTATTACAGAGAGTATGTAGCAGTCTTGGGGTTTAGATGCTCTCTCCTTCCCTAAGCTTTAGTCTGAAAACTGGGGTGTTTTTTGAGGTGGTTCAAACAGATACCTGTCTCTTGTATTTTTTTTACAATGAAACTGATCTGAAAATACAGTAGTCTTTTTGATAGTCTTTGTACTGGCTAAAGAAATCAGGGTATCCATAATGCACACTCAAAATATATTGTTAGATACCCAAGCTACTGTATTTGACATGATCAGTGATAACTGTAGGTATCCACTCCACAACAGAGAAAGCTAGGAGATAACTTCAAAGGTGTTTATTCAGACATTTGCTACGGATCAGCTTACCCATAAGGTATCAAAGTGTGGTTAGTGACTGTTTTGATCTTTGAGTCCAAAGCCTGCCCATGCATAGTCACTTCCTATTAAAAGGATTAAATATATTGACAGAGAGATGTGAAGGAAACTTTGAGATGAGGAAAATGTGAATAGCTGGGTTATACTTCTGGCAACGGCCTCCCAGGTACGATGGAATTAGATTGGTGTTCTTCAAGACAGCTTGCAGATCTTGGATCTTCATCCCTCTCACTAAATGCTTATCTTTTAACATCCTGCTTGAGTCTTCCTTTTCCTAAGGTGTTTCGTTATACTGAAGGACTAACAAGCTGGTGACTTCTCTTGGGTAATAGCAGGGCAAGGATGATTCTCAGAATCAGCCAGCAATCAGGAACTGAAAACAGGATCTGAAAATGGGGAAGGAACCTCTAAATAGAAGTGTTCAAATAAAATGTAAACACACGTTGCAGAAGTAGGTATAGCAATATTTTATGTCACACTAAGCAGACATATACTTTAAAATTCAGTTTAGTTACATCATTGCAAACGAAGCCTTCAGCTCATGGAAGTGGCTAGATACTGGCTAGTTATGGAGCAGACAAACGTGGCCATTTACTGTTGTTACCTACCTGGCTGGTTTGTAAGAGATCACAAAAAGCAGTCTGGCTCTTCTGATCAGCGTTTCTCTCTTTGGTCCGAATGCTATTTTTGCTGTTACTGCATCATATCAAAATGTCTTTTGCACTTGCTTTTTCCAAAATAGGATCTGCTATTAGTAGAGTTCATGTGAAAGAAACAGGACAACTTCGGCTGTTACTCAGTTATTGTAAAAATATAGTAGTAGGAAAAGCGTGGGGTATCTTTTGATTTGTAAGAAATAGCATGGTTTGCCAAGTGAGCAGACTTTGCATAGGGATGAATGCTGTGTTTTTGAAGCTTTTGAAGTTCTTAAAAGAAATGAGTACGAAATTCTGAAAGTTACTGATAATACACTTGTGAAACCTTCCTCCAGAAGACTTTGAGAATGGCAGATACTGAATGAGAGTGCTGTCTTGGCCTCTGAAGGCTTGGAGTTGGTGCCTAACCTGTCACTTGCATTAGAAAATTCCAATATCCCATAGTCTACAGTTGTTTTAATACCACGTTTGCAGTTTATTTGACATTGTGCCACCTTCTCAGTAAAGAATTGGAGTGTGAAGTCTTCCTTATGCCTCTTGACTTTTGTCAGCGAGCTTTTGAAATGCTGACTTAAAAGGGTGGAAGGGATAAAACCAGGCTTACTAGAGATAGGCCTGGGGGCAGCACGCCAGTGTTTGAGGGATGGTATGCTAGCAAGGTCATTTGGTCTGGGATGGAGATCCATGTGTCAGCAAAGACGCAAGGGTTATTGATGTGTTAGAAACCACAGAAGTGCCTAGGAATGCTCACTTAGGAATTAGAGGTTCTCCCCTCAAAAACATGGCAGGATCAGTAGCCCAGCTGAGGTGCACCTCTACCAATGCTCACAGCATGGCTAACAGACAGGAGGAGCTGGAAGCCATCATGCAGCAGGAAAACTATGACATAGTTGCCACACGGAAGCATGGTGGGATGGCTTGCACAACGGAAGTGCTGCAATGGATGGCTATAAGTTCTTCAGAAGGAGTAGGCAAGGAAGGAGAGGCAGTGGGGTAGCCCTGCATGTTAGGGAGTGTTTTGATTGTCTAGAGCTTAACGATGGTGATGATAGGGTGGAGTGTTTATGGGTATGAATCAGGGGGAGGACCAACAAGGCAGATACCATGGTGGGAGTCTGTTAGAGACCACCCGACCAGAATATAAGCAGCTGGGAGAAGTCTTACAATCAGTAGTCCATGTTCTCGTGGGGGACTTCACCTTACCAGGTGTCTGCTGGAAGTACAATACAGGGGAGAGGAAACAGCCTAGGAGGTTCCTGGAGTGTGTGGAAGATAACTTCCTGACACAGCTGGTGAGGGAACCAGCTAGGGAAGGTACCCCGCTGGACCTGTTGTTTATGAACAGAGAAAGAGGTGTGGGTGATGGGATGGTTGGAAGCCATCTTGGGCATAGCCATCCAAAATGATGGAGTTTTTGATTCTTGGAGAAGTAAGGACAGCAGAATTGCTACCTTGGACAGAGCCTCTTGGGAGGCAGTTCTGAAGGGCAGAGGTGTCCAGAAAGGCTGGACATTCTTAAAGAAGGAAATCTTGAAGGCTCAGGAGCAGGCAGGTCCTGCTTGACTATGTGATCTCCTTCTATGACAAGGTGACCTGCTCAGTGGATGAGGTAAAGGCTGTGGATGTTGTCTATCTAGACTTCAGTAAAGCCTTTGACACTGTTTCCCACAGCCTTCTCCTGGAGAAACTGGCTGCTGGTGGCTTGGATGGGTGTACGCTTTGCTGGCTGGATGGCTGGGCCCAAAGAGTTGTGGTGAATGGAGTTAAATCCAGTTGGCAGTCGGTTACAAGTGGTGTTCCCCAGCGCTCGGTACTGGGGCCAGTTCTGTTTAATATGTGCACCCTCAGTAAGTTTGCAGCTGACACCAAGCTGTGTGGGAGTGTTGATCTGCTGGAGGGAAGGAAGGCTCTGCAGAGGGATCTGGACAGGCTGGACCGATGGGCTGAATCCAGCTGAACATGATTCAACAAGCCTCAGTGCCAGGTCCTGCACTTGGGTCACAACAGCCCCCTGCAGCACTACAGGCTTGAGGAAGAGTGGCTGGAAAGCTGCCTGGAGGAAAAGGACCTGAGGGTGTTGGTCGAACATGAGCCAGCAGTGTGCCCAGGTGGCCAGGAAGGCCAATGGCATCTTGGCCTGAATCAGCAGGACTAGGGCAGTGATCGTTCCCCTGTACTTGGCACTGGTGAGACCGCACCTTGAATCCTGTGTTCAGTTTTGGGCCCCTCACCACAAGAAGGACATTGAGGTGCTGGAGCAGGTCCAGAGAAGGGCAGTGAAGCTGGTGAAGGGTCTAGAGAGCAAAACCTATGAGGAGCATCTGAAGGAACTGGGGTTGTTTCGTTTGGAGAAGAGGAGGCTGAGGGGAGACCTTATCGCTCTCTACAGCTACCTGAAAGGAGGGTGTAGTGAGGTGGGTGCTGGCCTCTTCTCCCAAGTGACAAGCAATAGGACAGGAGGAAATGGCCTTGAGTTGGTCCAGGGGAGGTTTAGGTTGGATATTAGGAAAAATTTCTTCACTGAAAGGGTTGTCAAGCATTGGAACAGGCTGCGCAGGGCAGTGTTTGAGTCACCATCCCTGGAGGTATTTAAAAGATATGTAGATATGGTGCTTAGGGACATGTTTCAGTGGTGGACTTGGCAGTGTTGGGTTAACGGCTGGACTCAATGATCTCAAAGGTCTCTTCAACCTTAATGATGAAAGAGTAAAAGCACTCAAGAGAGGTAATAGCTGCTTGGTACAGGTAATGTTGATGTTAGTCCTGATGATGATGACTACCTTCATGTAATTATGTCTGAAAGTAATGTATGTATTTGTTTTACAACTGTTTTAAATGTGTTTTCAATACATAGTCTTATTTTATATTTTATATTGCAGTATGATAGCAATAAAATGTTCTTAATGATCAAAGAGACTGAAGACCAGAGTTAACACAGCCAAGAAGTGGAATGTAGAATTAAAGTTCTGTTGCTCTTTTCCTGCATCTTTGTTTATTATGAAAATGTAGGGTTTTCTTAGAATCTAAATAACAAAGTAGAGAGTAACTTCTGCTATTTCTTTTTAAAACGCTAGCACGGTCTTCGTGGAACTTCTAGGACCGCTTGTCAGTGTTGCCCTTCTGTTAGTAAGGGTTTTGTCCTAGAATATGCATAGAATCATTAAACCTGCTTATTTTAATTGAGACTTCATTCACATAGGAGAGACAAAAACAGAATTAAGAGTATGCTGTTGACAGAATTATCTTGGCTGTTCTGAAGGGCACTGTTAGGAGAAGTCACTATAAGATAAACTGAGGTTGAGGAGGGAGAATGGGATGGACAATCTGGGGCCTCCAAGGGAGTCTTAAGAGTCTGCTGGAGCTTATTGCAAACTTAGGGCTGTATTTGAAAGTTCAGCAGTCATTCAGTTAATTCTATTATTCTCTAAATTGAGACTTGAACAAAATATTTTGAAGTCTGTTACCCTTCATTGCAAACTGTTGTAAGTTCATTGTTTGTTCCTATATTTGTTTCTGCAGTTGTGTGTATAAGTGTGTATGCCAGCAGCATTCGGAACAGATGTATAGTGACCTAATAAAAAAGATAACTAACCACTTAGAGACAGTCTCAAAGGAGCTGCAGGTAAGAAGCTGCACAATCTAATTCTGTCTTTCCTGGGATCTGTGATTATATCAGAGCAGCATGTAGATGGCCCATGGAGGGGATTGCCATTAAGACTGATTTACACTAGTTTACTAATTTGTGGACTACTTCATTCACTAACTGGCTGTCAGACAGAATACCAAGTACTAAATCCAATTGCATGGCACTGACTAGCCTTAGGAGATCTGAACCACATGGAGAGCAGTGCCTAAAGTTGAATATATAATATAGAATCGAAGAGTAGAGAATGGAAATCTACACTATAATCTAGGATGTAAATTGTTTAGTCAAACATGATCTGAGCACATGACATGGGTGTCTGTCATTGCTGAGTTCATCTATATAAACTGTTTGTCATCCTTGTGCATCACAAGCAGCACAAAAGGAAAAAACAAAAGGGAAAAATTGAAGTGTATTAAATATGAATTGTGAAGTATGAGTGAGGAATCATTGCATATGAAAGTTTTGTGCTACAGTTTATTCTGCATTTTTCTTGCCTATCTCTAGATGTCAGTGGTTTACAGCAGTCCTAATACAGTTTGTTATCCCTATCCTTCTCTGCATCTTATTTGTGCATCCATGCTTGTTTTCATGTGTGTTTCTTGTTGAAAATTCCCTTTAGGCTAGGATCTCCAGGCATGTTCTTGAAATTCTCATTGCTGTAGCAGCAACACTGTTCTATTTCCCAACAGATTTTGCCACTTCTGTAACTATGTCTGAGTTCTGTACAGCCTTGCAGTGTGTCAAATAGAGATGCCAAATAAAAAAGGAACCCTAAACTACAGCAACTCCTTCAGTGCTTCTAACAATTAATAACTAATATCTGTTGGTCAAAACCAGTCTTTCTAATTTTAACTGCATCAGGTACTTCTGGCTAAGCATGCTTTCCCACCAAATATATAGCACTGTGATTGCTCTTATGTCCTTCTGGTTTTGCTCTTTTCCTCTTACTGCTTTCCTTATAAGAATAACCACCCTGCATTTAATGGGCACAGTTTTGGGGCAGTCCTTAACTATAAAATATCTAGGTTGTCTTGAGCTATGTTCTTTGCTTCTTTTCTCTTTTACAATTTCTTTATTCCTTTTGGAATGACAGTCTTACTGTTATGTAAAAAATGGTTAGAATAGGTGGACATAGTATTTAAAATAAATCCTTCCCTTCGTTCTGCTAAGCTGGTGCAGCCTGTAAATTTTTCTTTTGCTTGTGAGAACGATGGATCATTGCAGCTGTACAGGTTTGGCCAGTTCTTCTGATACATCTTATGGCAGTGTTCTGCATTAATTTGCTTTGAATTTGGGAATACCCCAACATCTTTACTCTGTGGTAGTCCTTGATGGTTTCCCTTAAAGTTCCAAAACTGACTGAAGCTGCTGTTTTTAAAGCTTGCTTTAGCACATATGCATGTTAAATACTTCTGCCTGAAAACAAGGCTGCCTTCTGAACATCAGCTGTTGAAAGAATAACTGAGACAACTGTTTAATGTAATCTTTGTCTTGCAAAACTTTCCTTACGTAGGTTAGACACACCTTGTGGCAGGTGGCAAGAGGACTGTGATATAACATGATACTATCTTTGAGTGTATTATGGGAGTTTTGTCTGATGCGAACGTGACTTTGGGTTTGGATGATAAATCCATCTCTTTGAGCTGCTTGAAGTAAAACTCATGTGCCTTAAAAAGCAGCCCTGTAAAGAAACTGTTTTAACTGGAGGTTGTGAAATTTACTCTTAAGAAATTATAGTACTATGTTTCTTTGATCTTAATACATTTTTGTGACATTCAGGCACTTGGGTTTTATGTTGAAAATGTGGTATTAGATCTTTACCAACAACAACAAATTACTTTGTAAATGTTGGTCACTTGGTATGTTTCTGGTTTACACAAGCAAACAATAAAAAAAGATCTATATGTGTGAACCCGTTTAATGCACAGTGTTTGGTGTTTTGCTTTCTCAGACCTAAACCTGCCAACAATCTTTCATCTAATTGCACAGTTCTGTTTTAGGCAAGGTGTGACTTGGTGTAAGGTAATTTTTTCTTTTTTTTTTTTTAATATGCAGATATGCAAAGGCAGCCCAATATAAGCTGGCATGTGGGTTTGTGTGAGAAAGCAGATGATCGTGAAAACTGAAACAGCAGGCAAATGCAATGTTTTATTCTGGACAAGCCAAGCAACTTCTTTGCATAGAAGTGCAACAGTTTAATGGCAAATGGATTGCAGAATTTCTGCATGTAACTAACATGCCAGAGCAAGCTGTTTCTTACAAGAACTACTCATCAACAGCAAAAGCAATCAAACTGTCAGATATCAAATAGTGCAAGTGGGATCATCTCAGGGGACCGGTCAGACTTGCTCTTGCATGGTTCTAGCCTTATGGGAGTTTGTCTTCTTTTTGCGTGGCATTCACTGCGGAAGTTCCCTGTATTTTTTTTTTTTTGCCTGTGTGCTCAACCCTCACCCTTCCTGAACGGCTGGCCTCGGCTGATGTCAGCAGAGTGGTGGGCACTGGGGTGTCCAGAGCTGGTTGACTGGGATGCTGCCGCTGGACCCCTAGTCCCACCAGGGCATGCACACCCTCCCTGATCATCCCCTCTGCGACTTCTGCTCTTCCACACTGCAAGACACCTCGTGTGGTGTTGGTGTTTGTCACCACATGCACTCCCAAAGGTCTACTTCACAGGTTTTCACCTAAAAAAAAATTTTTTTTCAGTGGTGGCAGAGGCATTATGAAAATGTGGGTGGGCTTTTGTTACTCTGCCTGTTACACATTAGGTGAAAACATTGAATGTTGCCTGCTGAGTAGTCATTGTTTGTCATCAGACCATCAGCTCTTCCGTACGGGGCCTCCTATATCCCAGGACATTTCTAGCTCCCTCCTTACTATGTATGTAAGTAAATGATCTCTTCAGGCTGTTTCAGTTATGGAAAGACTCTGAGTAAGGATTGCCTTCCTTTCTTGCAGTTGATGTCTGACCAGTTTCTCTGCATTAGTAAGACTAATTACTGTCCAGGACAGCCATGTGAAGCTTCCAGTAAATGAAAATTAAATTTCCGTAATTCTTGAGTTAGCAGAATTTCTGGATTTTGTGTGCTTAAAATAATGGGTGTCTGCAGAAAACACAAACGAACACGTTTCCTGTTGTCTTGAGGTCTGTGAAGCCTGTAGCGTGCAGGTGATTTTTCCAAGATGCTTTATTTGGAAGCATTTTATTGCTAATGGATGTGGCCATTATGTTGTGGTTCAAAATAATGACAGCTGTTTTTGTGGGTAAGTGCTGAGTCATTCAGATGTATGAGGTAGGGTGGATACACAGGCATATGCTTTCAAATTAAATACATCTCTTATTTTAAAATGAATAAGACTGTATTTGCATTAGGCACTAGTGTTTCTGGCTTACCTTATTCTTAGGCACTCCGATAAAGTAATTTGAAGTACTCTGCCCATTACCTATCTTTTCAGCAAAAGACAATGGAAAGTACTTTAATTGTTGACAATCAAAATGCACTGAGACAATGAGCTGGCAGTGACAAAAGTAGCTTTTTTTGTGAAAGTGCAGTGAAATATTTTAATTTTCGTTAGAATAATCTCAATAATTCCTTTTGGAAATGCCTGAGAACTGAAAAGCAGTTCTCTGTCATGTTGTACCTTCTTTTTATTTAGAGAAAAAAGGGAGCTATTGTTTTTTGTTTGCTTGTGATTTTTTTCTTCTCTTGACCAGAAGCATTTGAATTCACTAACTGTATGTAATTTTTATGTTTGTTGAAGTTAATAAGTGAGAATCAGTCTTTCTGTGAGTAAATAAACACTGGTTTGCTTGCATTGTTTCTATTTGAAGTCAAACAGAAGTGGTAGAGCTGAAACATCAGAATTTCTTGCTTAAATTCTGTCTGTCTGCAAGCACTGGGTTGAATGTGGAGCTAATTGTTCATAGTGTGCTTAGGCCCTTGAACACTCTGGAGGGCTTGGGGTTTTTCTCCTCTGTTATGTCTTGAGATATGTATGTGTGTATTTTTTTTATTATGAACAGTATATTTTTTTTATAATGAACATAACTGAGCTGAGCAGTCACTGGTGCTGCGTGGCCCCCAGGACCTGCAGATTAGGGTCTTCACTGTGTACTTCCAGAAGGCTTTCCTGCCTCATGTTAATCTTTATCTCAAACCAGTCAGTGCAGTGTATGAAAATATCTTCTCACCTTTTGTTTCCTTGGAAGAACGTGTGTTGGAGTGAGGTTACTGTAAAAGCCATTCCGCTGTTTTGAGGACTGCCAAATCACTGTAAACCGAATGCCTTATGTCGTATCTCTGTCAGTTGCCATCTGTTCTTAAAAATATGTCAACCATATCTGTTGTGGACAATCTGTTTCTTCCTTGCCTTTTCATTTCTCCTTTTCTGTCTCATGTTAGTCTTCTACTCGTCCCCTGTAATTTTATGGAGTTCTGCCATCGAGGGGTGAGGAGTCTGTCACTTCTGCCCCAAATCTTTCTGAAACTTAAGCTGATAAATAAGGTGCCTTACTCCAAACTTCAGATTAGATTCTGAACTTTCTTATTTGTCTTTTAGAAGCAGTTGTGTAGCTTCTGGTATTTATCCTGATTACTGGAGTAAAAGCATGAAACTTAAGTGACTTGTCACATTTCCCTTGTGAGCTTCGCATAAAGTCACGATGGTATAAAAATGCACCCAAGTAGTGCTTTGAGGGACTGGTAAAACTCAACTTCTGACTATGGGCAGAGTTATATACTGGGTACCACCTCATAGCAGCTCTTGATATTTATATTTGAAGGTAATTTTATCCCCAATTGTTTTGTTCCTTTCCTTCCAAGGCATGCTGATGATTACATTGCCTTTATGTAGTGCTATATTGAAATTGAACAGTTATACCAGTCTGTAAAATAGAGCTTTCGACAATATCATCTGTGGCTGTTTTTTGTGTAAACTTAGTAAATCAGATTGCTAATGAGGTTATGATTAGACTTTAGTAATGTACTTATGGGAGGCCAGGTTGTATACTCCATCCCCGTGAAGAAGCCCATTCTTATTACACTCTTTATATGGGCAGTGACTTGCCAGCCAAATGAGAAATCGTGAGCCTTCTTCACGATAGTCTCATCTCGTAGCATAGAAATAACGCTCAAATCAGCTCTTGTTAATTTGAAATGAGTTGATTCCTTGAAAAAATTTCCATAGTTGCAGTAGTTTCTCAAATGCGTAGAAAACAAATCTGCCTTCTCTTACATTCTGCCTACAGAAAAGATCAGAAATAGAAAATGGAAATTGAGAATTTGCGTTTCCTAACTTTTTTTCTTACTAAATATCTTAAATCACTAGTGTTTCGTGAAGTCCATATGGGTCAACTGCATGATCTGTTAATGTCAGCAGTTCATTTTTTTAAAGAGAAAACTTAGACTAGCCATTTATGTGGTCCATAATATTTAAAAGAAAAAAAACCAAAAACCAACCTACAAACATGCAGTGCCATAGGCATTTGCCTCTCAGTTTTCCTGGGCGAACATTGGTTAATTTTGTGTGAAACAAGGTTTTACTGCTATGAATCACACTGAATTGAATCAGATCAGTTGAATGATCAGTATTAGAACTCAGACGGCAGAAACCCCAAGTGTTAGAAGTGTGTGCATCTTCATGTGTGGACACAAAAAGATGGCTTTTAACTTGAGGTGGAGGTAGGAATCACCATATTGCCAGAATTACCATTAAAAATTAGGCTGTCACGAGCAAGCTAACCTGAGGAAAGCATTCTTACCTGCAGCTTTTTGAAAAGGCTTGTATTCCTGCCATCATTTTTAGTTCCTTGCCACACTGCACTGGGTGCTGCAAACCCTGATATAATTACAGAAAGATATAAGTAAATATGGCACAAATGAATATGTATTTGTTAGATGGAAAAGATTCTGAAGATCTGTTATCATTTAATGAGTCCTTAATGATGGTCCTTAGCTACAATTGTCTGTAAAATGGAAATGGAAACACAGCCTGTGTCTGCTACCCTGATCTAAGACAAGGATACGGGAGTATGTCACGATGCTGTGCAACTTTGAACAGTTTTGAGTGCAGCCTTGAATAGGAAGACCCAGTCAATCTTTGAATGAACTGTACTTTGTTTTGAGGTTTGTTGTTCATAAGAAGTTTTAATAGCACCCTTGTCTAGTGAGGTAGATCTGAGCATCACATAAATTTTCTGCAAGGCAATGTAAACAAATTATGTTTCCTTGAGAAAGAACAAAAACTGGTTTAAAAGATTCAGACCACTTACATGAATAGCAGGTTAATTTGTGTAGTCATAGCCATTCTCCCTTTTCACTTGGCAGGCGTGGGAGAGATGCTGCAGCATGTATGCTGGCATTTGGCAGTGAGCATGTTCCCAGGAAGATGGAACTGTTCGTTCAACGTAGGAATGTAAGCCTTACCAAATATATTGCTGATTGTGCCAGACGACTGTTCATAAGCAGATTAACTTTGTGTTCCTCAGGCAAAGAACTGTTGTCACTGTTTCTTTCTTGTGAGCCATTTCTGAGCTGTCTTGAGCCAGCAGCGCGTCTTCTGGTTTCATTTGTATATTCAGTCAGAGAATGGTATTAAAACTTGTTTTCAAACTGAAAAACCCACATCTTTTTCATGTACAGAGTTTCTTGCCCAAAGGTTTGTTGAGATGCCTAGATATTACATTTCAAGTAAGAGAAGGGTAATTTAGTGTACTGTGTCTCTAATTTCTTGTTTTGTTTGAAGATGTCTGTCTTACATGTCATCCTTTCTCAAATGTGTTATCTTGTTACTTCTCACTTCTCTTGGTGCTGAGACTTCCACTGTGATGTGTAAGGAGATTAAATAGTGTCTTTGAGATCAGCTTTTAACAGCAGTAATAGTATTTTATGTGACAAAATAGTTGGCTCAAAACCAAGCTAAAGATGTGAAGCGAATGCAACTGCATTGTGATTTGAGAAACCCAACCAAACTTTCAGTGCTCCCGTGGACAGGCACACTATATATTTTCTACTGGAAAACTGTTCTTAACCCTGTGAGTGGTAGATGAGAGTAGCTGTAGGAGAGGATTTAAGCTGTCTCCCTGTACAGAGTGTCTAAAAAACAAAAAAACAAAACAAACCCAAAACCCAAACCAAACAAAAAAGCAACCAAGAACTGAATTGATAGGATTCAGAATGGGGATTGAAGGAATGAAGGATCCTCTTCCTTCCTGGAAAACCTTAGGCTGGCAATATATTTTTCTTTCTTTGAATAGCTTTTGTAAGATGTCCTTCAGGTAAGATAGGAATGGTTTTTAAAGACTTAATATTTTCTAGGGGGTTGTAAGAAGTAAATGTCATGCTCGATTCCACCCCTCCCCAGTAATTAAACCAGCTGGATGTACAAGTTACCTTTTCTGGACTAGGACCAAGAGTGGAAAATATCAGCCTATGCATCAGTTTCTTAATTTTTTTTTAATAATAGCTATAGCTGGTTAAATATGGATTTTTAAATGCAAGTTCTACTCTAATGATATCCATTTAATAGAAAAAACTTAGCAAATCTATTTACTTGTGAATTTGTTGCCATGTGCCACTTTTTGGTTTATACAATTAATGTGGTTTATAAAATTAATGTAGTTTATATAAAGCTAGTCCCACTCTATTAATGTCTTATTAATATGAATGTGGGAATGAGGAGAAAGTTCCTGTGCTCAAAAGTATTTTATTTCAGTCTAGCAGTTTTGAGCAGCCATGCAGTAACACCCTAATGAACAAAAACTAGATGGTTCAGAGTTTTATTTTCCTCACACAGATTACAATAATTAATAGATGAGCTCTGAAAACACTATTATTGATTTCTTTTTGGTTTGAGTTTTTTGTTAGTGTACAAGTCAAGCCATAATTGAGGAGAGTGTTTGGTTTGGGTTGCTTGGTTTTTTTTTGTGGGTGGTTTTTTATTTTTTTTTGTTGGTTGGGTTTTTTGTTTGTTGTTGTTTGAAACAAGCTGAGTCAGGTAGTATGTGCTTTCCTGTTAGTTTCTTGACTGTTGAGGCTTGACATGGAGTGCTGTCAGGAGAAAAAAAATTTCAAGGTAAGATCTCATGCTGATAAAGCAGTTAACACCATGATTTTGCATTCCAGAGGTTAAGACCAAGGCATGATATTTGCCTGATGCTAGTGAGTGCTTCCCCTGAAGCTGTCAGGACTTCTCTTTGCTTTTTGTCTTTAGAGCAATTGTTTTCCACTTGGCTGCAAGGTGGTGGTGGCCAACAGGTGTCTTTCCATTAAAGGACTTGAGGTTGTTCTCAGGAGGCAGCTGCGTGTGCAATTGTTGTACCCTCTTAAAACATTTCTCTTAATGCGACATAGGCTTTGCGAGGTGAGCTAGCAGAGTTTTCATCTTCAGTGGAGGAAAAAGATACATCGATCAGTAATGTCCCCTGTGAAAAGAGTGGCAGACTGGCTATATAGCATGGCCTAGAGTCTGTTCATGGGATTAAACCACACGCTGTCCGGACAACTTCTGTCTCTGTTGTGGGTTTTTTGTTTTTTTTTAAATGAAAAGTGCAAATGGTAAGGGAGAGGAGAGCGGTGCCCTGTGTCAGGCTATGGGCTCCTTTTATCTCACATATTCTTTCAAGTAGAATTTTCCTTTTTCTTTAATCTTAGAAGCTGTATACCAGGTCTTTACAAACAGGCGAGTATAACCGTATTTAAAGTTGAGGTTAAAAAGTAGTGAAGCAGGAATACATACTGCTTAGAAACGCAGATTTCATTGCATGGTATTTGCAACAAATTATATTTGTAACTGTATATGAAAGGGAGTCCTTGGATTTCATAGCCACTTTTATACAGTGTTGGCATTTTGAACTAAAATTTGTTTGGCCACTCCTGAGAACTGCATCTGCAATAAGATTTAAAACTTCTGATCAAAATGAGGAATAACCATGTATAACCTTGGGCAACAGCATATGGAATAACACTCTTTATTCCTTTGCCAGTTTTGCTTTCCTTTCTGAATTGTCTGCTCTGTATTGGTGCTTGCTGTGAAAGTTACCCACGTGCTCATTAAGCATATTAAGGAGGGAGGCAAAAGAAGGTAGTTTAAAGGAAAAAAATTCTTATAAATTTAGAATACTTAATAGAGGAAAAAGTCAACATAAATTCTAACAGTTCTTTTAGGGCCCCTGGTGAATGTCCATACAAAGGCTGAAAAATCTGCTTTGGAAAGATAAGAGCTTAAGTTCTGATAAGGTGGCCAAGGTGCAGCTTAGCCTTGAACATTTCTCATGCCACAGATGCTTTGGCTTTAGAAAAATCTTTGAGTTGTTCTTGCAAGGTCCTAGATGTTGCTGCATTCTCTATCCTCTTCTGGCTTGGTGCTGTCAGAGGAGACGATGGCACAAGGGAAGAAAAGGTTTTTTTTCTCATTAGCAAGAACACTTTGTCCTTGGGTGTGTATAGGTGTGTGTATGTATATGAACAGCTCGCTGCAGAACAGATCGTTTTAGCTTGCTTATTTCCTTCTTTGGGAAAGGTGGTACTGTACACAGAGGATAGCAGTGCTGTGGCTGTGGACTCTGCAAAGCCTATCATAAAGTTGGCACATTGAGATTTTGTGCCGCAAAGTTTTGCTTGGGGCTACGGGGTGATGCAGGGTGTTTGAGCACGCAGCAGGTTTTCATGGGCCTGATCTGGAGTGCGAGATGCCAGACAGGGAGCTATATCTGAAAACATTGCTCCATAGTCCCTCCAGCTCCACACCCTGAATATTTTCCTTGCTTTAGGTGACCCAGCAAAAACTGAAATGTTTTTTCTATGAAGGACAGTGCTCTATGGAGCTGGAGGATGTGCCACTGCCAGCTCATAGGCAAAGCAGCAGCTTAATGCCACCCTGCTGCCTTGGAGTAAAAAGCCTGCGGAGGGGTTGGAGCACACACCACAGCACTTGTTGAAATTTGGTTGTGGATTCTAGGCGTGAAAGATAGTTCTTTCAAAAGGAAGGTCTGGTCTTGAATAAGTGTTTTTATTTGCATGTGCCAAATACTAACTTGTTACAGGCATACTGTATTTCTTTCTGAATGCACCTTTTGCTGGGCACGGACGCATAGTCCTAGGCAAAAACCAGTTGCTGAAGGAAGCTGTTTTTGCTGGAGGGAGTTCTAGCAGAAACTCTGGAATGATGTGTGGCTTGCTTTGTGTGGACTTAGTGTATCAAATACTTTGTAGATTTTTTGAGTTTGCTGTGAAAGCATAGCCCATGCTGTTCCAGATCTTTCTCTTGTTCAAATTACAACCTGACTTTTACGGTTTCTTGCAGGCCAGCCCTCCAGATCTCTATATTGAAAGATTTAACGTAGCTCTTGGACAGTATATGGGAGCATTGCAGAGCATTGTGCCTCTTTTCATATATATGGTAAGTTTTAGAAAATTATTTTCAAATAAAATATGTCCATACACAAGATACTGACTGAAAGTGAAAAGAATAAAATGCAGCTATAATGATTTTTAACTTGCAGAACTTACGATTCTTGCCTGGTTTTGCTACCTGCTTAACAGAACTGATCAAGTTGTATGGGGAGAGGAAGGGAAGGCCATGCTTTTAAATGTAGAGGTTTGCAATTGGTTTCTGTCCTAATATGTCTTTCCTGGGAGTGGGGGGAGTGGTTTTTATTTTGAGAGGAAGAAAGCTGTCCCAGATAGTTAGGGCTTTTTCAAGGTAGTTTATTGGCTTGTTACATGTTGGCTTGGTAGTTTGGGCAGGTTACAAAGATGATTCTTGCTTTTAAGTTGCATGGATTCAGACAGGACAAAAAGAAATGTCCCTTGGAAATGTCTGTGTCACTTGATAAAGCAATTTAGAGGGTTGACTGGATGAAGACAAACTCATGAACATAGCACTGTCAGGCATACTTGCAGAAGTTCAGAAACCATTGGCTATAAATGTTTGTAATTGATTAAGTCTTCTGTACCTCTGAATAAGTTTGTGATTTGCATCATTTTTTATCAAAGTGCCAAGGCTTTTATTGCCTTTTTTTAGGTAAGGAATAACTTAAGCTCGAAATTTGTCGTTCTCCCAAAAATGGGCCTTGCATTGTCATAGCTTAGAAATTTAAAAAAAAAAGGTAGTATCTGTTGGGAAATAAAGTTTTTTTTAAAAAAATAATTAAAACTGATTTAGATTAAATAAATCTTAAACTCTTCAAAATTATTCTCATTGGTAGCTTTCCAGAGTAATATCTTTTAGAAGCATGTCCTATGTTTCAGTGAACGCACCTGAAACCAGGTAATTTGTTAGTCTTTCAGCATAGTGTTACTATACAGATTTGTTGCATTAAAAGCTAGGAAAAGACTTTTTCCCCCTACTGCATTCAGATATTTTTAGATGCCAGCCATTTTTTCACCTGTGTGTGCTTGACTTGTTTATTGCAGGCAGGTGTTTAAGCAGTCTGGTAGTTCAATATCCATTCAGGAGTGGAGATAAGCTGTTCAGGTGTGTACTTCTATTGAATGCTCAGATCTCTCACAGAGGTCCTTCCATCGCAGAGGTCAAAAGCTATCATTAACAATTAAGACTGCGGTAACTAACATCAAAAAAATATTCATGATAGTCATACAAACAGAGAGGTTTTATCATTATGAGTTTTGTCTGTATGACCAGACAAGGTATAATTGCTGAATAGATTTCTGTATCTTTCTTTGTACATAGTTGTGGTGATGCTTCAAATGAGCAGCGCTGTGTAACCCATTGTTTCTTTTTTAGAGTTTGAGTCTGATACCACCTGAACATAGTAAAAATGCTTAATGGGTAATAAACAGACCTGTAAAATGACTAGTTAGATGGTAATTTTTTTTTTTTTATTGAGAACAAAGAAAAGTGAAAGTACTCTTATGGTTGTAAAGGGGGAGCTGCTTTAAAGCATGACTAGTGATTTGTTCGGGCAGTAAAACTCTCTTCCTGCAAACACTTTAAGTGACTTAATTCAAGTTAGGCCCGAGAGTTATAGAATCATAGAATGGTTTGTGTTGGAAGGGACCTTTAAAGGTCAGCCAGTCCAACCCCCTTGCCATGGGATGGACTTCCACTAGCCCAGGTTGCTCAAAGCCTCATCCAGCCTGATCTTGAATGTCTCTATGGATGGGGCATTTACCACCTCTCTGGGCAACCTGTTGAAGTGTTTCACCACACTCATGGTAAAAAATTTCTTCCTTATGTCTTATAAACCTTTTTTAGTTTAAAACCCCTTGTCCTGTCACAGTAGGCCCTCTTAGAAAGTCTGTCCCTATCTCTTATAAGCCTCCTTAAGTGACTTACATGTTAGTTTCTCTTGTTACCAAATGCAATGCTGATTTGGCTCAGCTGAATAACTGGTTTTGAAGGCTAATGTCAAATTCAGTCTCATACTTTTACTCTGAAATAATGTATTCATCACTGTTGTGCATGATGTGGAAAATATCTCTAGAGAAGTCAGGATGAAAAATGTTTTCCTCTCTTAATTTTTTCTGTATGTATTTGGAAGTACTTTTATGTACAGTTACTCTTGCAATTTTACCTTGTAGTGCCTAATCAAGTTTTCTCTCATACAGCAGCAGCAGTTTCCTTTATTTAGGCAAGAAAATATAATTAAAAAGCAATTGCAAGAGGTGAAAGCCTTATTATTCTACAGTATAAATTACAGCTTTACAGTAACTTGAATAGATACTTTTAGTGTATTTTTAAGTGGACTGAGCTGTTGAACTCCTTTTTATCGGAGATGGCAGGGCTTTCCTTTTTTGGTAGCGATGCGATTGCTTTAATCAGGAGTTTCCAAGGCTGTTGAGTTGCACTGATAAACTGTTCTGAAAAGATAATTTTATTGCTGCTTAGGAAAACTAAATATAACTAAATATGCATTTAAAAATTGAATGAAGCCAAGGAAAACCTAAAGGTTTTTTGTACAACTGAAACATGTTTTTGTCTCTTGGTGGCCACCCAAGGCATAGTATTTTGCCTTTGGCTTAGACTGGTCTGTTTTGATATCAACAGCAGCACTTTTCTTCTTTTTCCTGATGTGTTCAAACCATATATTCTTCTGTGTGAATGGCAGGAATACAGGAAAGGTATTTTTTTTAACCTGCTTGTATAGGGTGACCAAGATGTGTTTCAGAGCTTGAGTGACAGTTGAGAGGGCTGACTTTGCAATTGGGGGAGTTTTCTTTTTCCTTCTGCTGGGAGCTCTAGTGGTTTTCTTTTTCATGTGGTGATGGATTTTTTAGGTCTTATGCTGTTACAGTGGACTTTTCAAGAAAGCATGGAGGCCCAGAGCACTTTCATCCCTCCAAAATTCTGTGGGTTTAAGCTCCTTCAAAAGTTCTGGGATGTAGCCACAGATAAAGCAAACTAAACTGGACGTCAGCTTAGCACACGGTGCTTTATTCCTAAGAATAATTCCTAGTGAATAACTGATTGCTTTGTAAATCTGAATGACGTTATTCTGGATGCTTACAGGTTGTACATATTGCATTATGCTGCATACCTGAATGAATAAAAATCATATTTCTACTTGAAGAGAAGTTAAAATCAGCATTTAGATATATGCTTTTTTATAATAGGTTCTCAAATACTAGTTATACCTAGAGACATAACTGCCAATCTTTTATCTTGTGCTGTGAAATGAGCCTAACATTGCACTGTGGTTTTAGGATAGTTAAGAATTTTTTAATTGCCTTTAAAATACTGCTGTTCTTACTGGATGGTATTGCACTTCCTTGCTGATCAGCTAGAAGGCATTTGTGTGTGTCTGTATACACAGATATATGTGAGTATATATATGTGGATGAGATAGTAACCACTAATATACATTTTTTTCTCTTTCAAGTATTTATTGTTCTCCTCTTGATAGTATTAACACAATGATGTCTTTTAACATTTGCTAACATATGATATGGTAGTTTGTAAAAGAAATGCTTATATCATATCTGACTTTCTCAGGTATTGATATCTGCTTATCTTTTACCTGTCAGACCTTTAGGTGACTTGACACACTTTTCAAGAAATACTGGTACAGCCTAGGTAGTGGCATCTTGTACAGAAAATCTTCCAGTTTTTGCACTGACAAGAATGGGGAAGATGACAGCTAGCTCTTCTGCTATCTCCTTTCAGCACTGTGGATTGGAAATAAAGTACTTATGTTAGGTGATGTTTCATTGTCTAAATCCATTCAAGTGTAACATCTTTTTGAAAACATATTTCCAAGTGAGAAAACATGAAGAGTATTTTACAGTTGTTCTGTGTATAAGTGCTGTGTTGTAACTCTTCTCCTTGAAACTACTGGTTTTCGGGGTTTTTTTTGTTGCTTTTCTAGTTAGGAAGCTTAACATATAGGCTTTCCAACTCTTAAACAAAATAAAGCATCCCTGTTTGCACGTCTCATTGCCAGCTGCTTTTAATGTAAGAAGGTCTGGAAGCAGGGAAAGGAACAGAGGAGTCTCTTTCCTTAGCAGGGTGCATCTCATCTCTTAACTCGCAGGAACTGGTAGTTTGTCATGGTCAGGTTTGATTCAGGTCAGTGGGCTTGTCCTGGGATGCTCTGGTCACTCCTTTGTGTTGCACCAGTGGGTATGTGGTGGTATGTGGTGAGGAAGTATTTAGTGGAAATGGTTTAGGAAGTTAAGTCTGGATGTAAGACAGCAGTATGATGTGCAGCTTGACACTTCCTAGAAGATGGATATCTTCAGTTGCTGCGGATTTCTGTTGCAATGGCAGTTCACCATTGACCAAAAAATATTACAGATGAAGTCAGTCTGTTTCTTACAAGACAGGTTCTTCTGTCTGCAGAGTCTTTCCTTCAATCTCTGCTTGAAGAACAGGCTCATGTGAGGGTGAAACAACTGAGTAATAGCTTTTGATAAAGCCTCTACAGGTAGGATAGCTTCAGGGAGGGAGCTGGAAGTAGGAAGTTGCAAAATTTTTAAAAATTCTTTTGAAGACTATCGTCCCTCAGTACAACAAACCTAAGCTTTAGGAGGGGCATGTATTCAGCCCTTGGATTGCCTTTGTTCTTACAGTTCATTAAGGGGTAAATAACTGCTTCTGAATACTTGTCTTGAAAATTTAAGTGGTTTCTGCATGGACAGTTTATTACTTTAGGTGTGTAGGTTTGGTAATGGCCAAGAGAATGTGTTTCACAAAAAAAATAAGGATTGCTCTGATTGCTCTGATAGTGTTTTGAGAGTTTGTTCCAGTTATGTTAAATGCTTTAGCAAATAGGAGACAAAACAACTTGATTTAAAGTATTTCTCCCTTAAGATATCTTTTCTTCTAGTAAATAGCTCAGCTAAGTGTTCCAGTACAGTATTTTTTATTAAGCTGATTTCCTATTCTAGTATCTGTTTAACTCTTTTACACAGGTTGTCCAGATGAATTCAGTTGTTCTACTTCCATGTTAGTGTTGTAATTTTTCCAGCATTTAAAACCCACCTATGAATAAAATACAGACAAGAAATCTTAATTACAGGCTGGGAACTGAGCAATAACACCAAATAGTACCTTAGGTATAGAGACCCTCAAGGAATTCATGAATAGAATTTCCTTGAGGGCTGAAGAGATGAATTTATTATCAATGCTGAGTGGGTCAAGATAATTTAATCCTAAAAATTTTAATGTAGCTCAGTTTTGTATAGATTTGTATATATCAGTTATTTCCACAGTTGATTAATTCTGAGTAGCTGTCCACTGAGGTTATTGATGAACCACAGAAGGGGATAGCTGTTCTGATCATTTAGTAATATACCTATTTTAATGGCTTAATCACTTTTAGACATTGGTAAAAATGTTTATTTTATTATAAACACCGTGTCCAGCGCTATTTTGGTGTTAGAGCACTTTAAAGTTCTAAAATGAAGTGTTTTTTCTCCAGACTGCCCAGTCTGGATCAATATGAAGGCACACCTGTAGATATAGGAAAAAAAAAAAAATCCACGCCTGCATGTAAGTAGGTTTCTTACCAATAGCAACATGTATTCTTAATTTTAAAGGCATGGGGTTTTGTTGTACAGAAATATTCTATTTAGTTTAAATGTAGTCACCAAGGAAGCACTTTACAGGTCAAATATTCTGCAGCTTTAACATTTTGAACTATTATTATTCAGGGAAAAAGTAAGTTTACTTTATTTGCTATTATGAAAAACAAACTTGAAAACTTCTGTCTTGTTTTCCAGAATAAATTTTACATAGAAACCAAGCTTAACAGAGACCTAAAAGATGACCTTATAAAGCTGTTTACGGAACATGTTGCAGAAAAGCACATTTGCAACCTAATGCGTAAGTAAACCTGTTGAAATTTTCTTACGATAGGAGTCTGGAAAACCACAGTGCTTTCAGATGTTGCAGGAATCCACAGCCAACAGGGAGGAAATGGCAAATTATTAGTGAACTTTAAATACAAGTTCCTTTTTAAGGCATCCACATGAAGAAACGTTGCACACTTCAACTTATTTTTTTTTTAAATATGACTTTCCATTGTAGTCATGGTTTTCTTGAGTACATGGGGGAACTAGTAAGTATGTTCCTTTATGACTTGTGATTATGACATTACAAATGTTTTATTGTCCTGTTGCTTATAGTGTTTAATTATCTACATATTGACAGGAATCTCTAAGAACGTGGTGTGGTTAAAGAACTGTGATACCCCTATAATCAAGTACTCTGCTAGTTAGTGAACTGCACAAATGCTGACGGCAGTTTCTCTGTTAAGCTAATAGGTTAATGCAAATAGAATATGCTTCAAATTATATGCTTCCCATTAGGTGCTTCCATGGGTAACTCCTGTGTTGAACCGCTGAGTTTGCCTGCAGCCTGCCACCATCAGTGTGTGTTTGTATGAACACAGGGACCTTGTCACTGGCCTGGTGAGCTCCTCGAGAGGGCAATTAGCAAAGGCAGAAGCAATCAGACTTGGAGTTCAAATTGGAAAAGTTTGCATAGTGGTGAGCAGTTGGCCAACATGCTGGGAGGATTGCCATTGTAGGTGCTTTGTGTAACTGGGTGGTTCCTGTGTGTTGAGTTCAGCATCTAGCCGGGTGTACTTCTGTCTGTAGCCCAGCCCTACTGCAGTGTCACTGTCGATTGCTATCTGTATGCTAGATGGAGACCAAATGATGGGCAATTAGAGTAAATGTCTCCTTTTGTCTTTGCCTGAATAGTCGTGCCCTACTCTCCCTAGCAGAGAGCTGGGGGGGAAGGAACTTTGCTGTGTTTTTTAGGGTCACTGTGAGCTGGCATTCTGGGAGAAGGGTGGGTGAACAAGGTGACTGCCCTGAGGTCAAGGAGTCTGGTAGCCTGGGCTGCTGGGAGATCCTCTGATGCCATCTTGTTCTTGCCATCTGGAGAAGTCTTCCAATGAAGAGCTTTTAGCCATGTGGCAGCTCAGATCATCTTGGAAATAGCAGGAAAATGAGTGCGATGTTTTATTTTGTGCTGAAGAGATTTAATGGTGTAATGAAACCTGGTAAGAAGATAACTAAAACAGGATCATGGAAAATTCAGCTACTGTTGCCTGAAATACAATTAAGTATTTCATTTTTAATTTAATTAAATGTAAGTGTATGCATTTTCCAGGCAATAAAAACATTAACATGATTATTTTTCAATTACAAAACAAAGGTAACACTGGTCAAATCTTAGAACATAAGTATTGTCAGATGTGTATTGCTCTGTAATTAGTTTTCTGTGAGTCATAATACGAGAATCAAATAGAAATTGCAGATGAACTATTTGTGATAAATTATTTAGTCCCAAACGGGATTCCAAATAAATTTCCAATTTATTTAGCAAATAAAAGGCAAGCAAACAACGCTGGGCTCATATGGCAAAAGATGTGAGCTATATACATACCATTCCACTACCCACAATTATACAAGGACAATCAAAATACTCAAAGGCCACCCTCACAAAGAGGGCAACGTCCCATTATATGTCCTCATTGTTTCATATTGACATGAATCATGTTGACATATTTCACATATTGAAAGGAGAAGACCTGTTGCTGTGTGTGTGTGAAGTCTGAAATACTTCTTCACATCTCTGTTAGCTGCAGAAGTAAAATTAAAAGAAAACACTGAAAAATAAAAATAAGGTGTCACTGACTGTGTTGCTGCATTTGGGGTCAATTGTTTAATGAACAACTTCCTTGGATTTTGTTTCACTCTTACTGTCAGTTTATTGAAACTAAGTTATTTAGTTTATCTTGTACTCCTAAGTAAGACAGTAAGATACTGACATTTATGAACTCCTGACTGTGATCTGACTTGGTTGAATCTCGGATAACAGGATCGTTAAAGTACACCTAAATAAAATTCTAAACTTGCTAACAGAATCCTGGGAAATAATTGAAGACACATGGTACAGTACTGTGGAGGTGCTAAAAAAGTTCTAGTCTGTGGTGTTTTCTGCCATTCTCAGCTATTCCTTCGAGCTTGCTGAAATCCATACCATAATCAATAAGAATATTACCTTCATTTTTGGAAGTGTAAGGGCTCTGTGAAAATAGGATAAAAGTCAGTGTTAATTACTTCCCAACATAATTTTCAGTGTGTTATACTGATTCCTGATACTTGATACAGGCTTGATTCAACAGAAAAGTGTTTTTGTATTGGGAGGGGGGAAGGAGAGAATAAGGATTTGAATAGGTATGCTTAGGAAATTAGAGTCAATGAAAGTCATTGCTAGACCACTCTCCATCATCTTTGGCAAGTCATGGGAATCAGGGGAGGTGCCTGAGGACTGGAGGAAAGCGAATGTCACACCAGTCTTCAAAAAGGGCAAGAAGGCGGACCTGGGTAACTATAGACCGGTCAGCCTCACCTCCATCCCTGGAAAAGTGATGGAACAACTTATTCTTGATGCTCTCTCTAGGCATATCAGGGATAAGAAGGTCATTAGAG